>BFEA01000112.1:257597-270394 GCA_003427395.1 Chara braunii | reverse complement strand
TGCCTCGCCACTTGACCACTTGCCCACTTGCCTACCTTCTAGAAGGTCTACAGCTAAGCTTCCGGAACTCATTAAGACTTCTACGCTATAGACCTACAGATCGAACCCCTGCTGCCTATGGACCTACGACAGACCTACCGACTGTCTGCGAATACACAGGTCACAGGTTCAATCCTCGGGATCTATACAGATACTGTACATAGGTAGGGTGAGGTCTAGGGATCGAACCCTGGGTACTGCATCCGCTACTGCTAAGAGGTGAAAACCGTTTCAATTTTGATCTGGTTTTATTTATTACTATTCTTCATTCTATTGTGAGGATTGAGCCCTCAAGTAGGGGCCTTGCCATGATGTACATGTTCTGGGCTAAGGCCCCAGCAAGCCTCGTGCCCGCCCTAAGTGAAGGCGGGCCAGCAAATCAACAAGAGCCCTATGTGCAAACATTTCCCGAAGTGGGGTCCATACAGTTGCAGCACGCCAGTTGGTTGGAGTGCACCGAGTCTCGAATCTCTGCAAATGTAGAGATCCCAGGGCCTCTGAGTTAGTTAGGCCCTGGGCACTTGAACGTGAGGCCGACAATGCATGCTGGGTATAGAGGCCRAAAATGCCAAAGGGAAATCGGCCCACTATCTGAATCTGGGCGC
Source organism: Chara braunii (assembly GCA_003427395.1). NCBI lineage: Eukaryota > Viridiplantae > Streptophyta > Charophyceae > Charales > Characeae > Chara > Chara braunii. Next base: position 269,750 of record BFEA01000112.1, on the reverse strand, counting down.
AGGCCTTGACGAAAGAGGTGCAACTGCATCACCCGGGCCTCAACAGTAATGGGCCTGGGTTCAGCCACTGGGGCTCGGACGCAGGCTGAAGGGAGGCCGCCCACACGCAGCACTGGCATATAGGCAAGCAGGGCGAGTGGGCAGGGATCTTGGCCATTGCGAGCAAGGCCGGCACGCTGCTGCGTTGCATGCATGCTGCGCTGCGCTAAGGGCTGAGAGCAGCAGGACAGCGCTAGGCGGTAGGGCGCTGCCTGTGTGCGCAGGGCGCTGGTGGCCATAGTGGGGCTGCTGGCGGGCGCAGGGGAGGTGAGGGCGAAGGTGGTTCTTCGGAGGTGAAGGGCGCTGTGTGGGTACAAGGGAGAGTGTGGGTGAAGAGGACACGTACCTGGTGGAGGTGGAGGTCGGCATTGGTGTTGACATCATCACTCGCTGGTAGTCAAGTTGTCTGGTTGCTTTCATTGCTGTAGTTGTAGTCTAGGCTGTAGGGTAGATAGGGCGCCTGGCGCCATTCATAAGAGAGAGCTACATTGGGTTATGCTGTTGGTGTTGCCCTGTTGGGCATGGACATTGACTCACGATTCTTCTGTATCATTCTCAATTGGATGGTTACTCGGTTCCATTGTGCTATCTGCTATGGCTTTGACTACTTGGACTTCAGTGTGATATTGCATTCTGGATTTCTGTGCTTCGTCCATATTCATGTTCCTTGCACTATGAGAAACTTTTAAAAATATCCTCGAATTTTCTTCATCCAATCATCATCTTTTTTTTTCTCTTTTTTTTTTTTACAACTTCGCAGGAGGGGTTCACTTGAGGAGGTGGTAAGAGCATCCTCCTCAAGTGGCCCCTCCGAATAAGGCTCCATCTATGGGTGGGGAGCTGCACCTGCTGGAAACCAGGTCCAGCACTCTGTAATGTGATATCACATTACAGAGTTGAGGTTGTCTACTGTAGTTTGGCCTTCGTGCTGCTGAAAGACTATTGTTTCCTATAGTCTTTATGTTGGCTTCCTTTTCTACCTCATACTCGTGCTCGCTGCAGGGCTAATCCGAGTCCCTTGAGTTACACTACAGTGCTGGGGTCGTTGTTGTGTAGCCGTTGTGTACTGGCATGGCCCTTTAACAGCTAGCTTCTACCCCTCGTCCCCCTTTCTGTTCGTTACGTTATGGCCAGAGAAGGCCGATATCAACCTGACTTCAGGCCGTCATGGTCTTTTTCTGACCAGAGAGTGGCTATCTTACCCCCGGGCCCCTTCCACCATTGGGTATGCACAAAGCTCAGAGATAATGACGCCAAGAACACAACTCAGATTTGAACTTGTCTTGGCCGGCTATGGCCGACACATGTACTCTCAGCAACTTGTTCGTACACACACACTGGATCTCCCTGGATATCCCGACACACACATACACACTCAACTCTCTCTCTCTCACACTAACACCCTACTGACCTGCTGACATGACGGCTATGGCTGCCGTCTATCTCATACCACTAACACCTTCGGCTATGGCCGTTCTTCCTCCTCTTAGCCCTCTACTCCACGGGCACCTGCAGACCTCCTTGCACAAGGCACTCAGGCAGCGCTTCCGCATGGCTCACAGGCAGAATGAATGAATGACTTCACGCTGCCTTCTGATTTATTCTTCGGATTGTCAAAGGTCTGCCCTTGGACACTGGGCCCAGGGTGCACACAGTCCCACATGGTACTTGCTGACTTGACAAAGTGCGACCGGAGCTGGGTACCGCTGACTGGGCAGAGTTGGTCTGCCCACTTGCCCACTTGCCTACGGTCTGCCTCCTAGGACCCTACGAAAGGTCGCTTCCAGACCTTCCGGAAGACTGCAGCCTTGACCCTTCAGGACTGTAGCAGCTACAACCTTGACCTTTCGGTACTGTAGCAGCCACGACCTCTACCATTGCTAGGACTCCTAATCTACAGACCTACTGTTCGAGACCCGACGACCACACTACCTACAGCACGCAAACAGAAGACTTTCAAGACACAGGTCGGGGGTTCAAGCTCACACAAGTCAACTAGTACTGTACACGGGTGAGGGCGAGATCTAGGGATCGAGCCCTGCGAACGGCAACTGCTACCGTAAAGGTGAAAACCGGAGGGCGGGCTCCGCAAAAGGCAACTGTATCTAGTAAAAGGAACTTTGAAAGATGCACCGGTAATATTGCTTCAGTCATGACGAGGGAACGTTGGGGGCCTTTTCAAGTCTTACCTGCCGCCACAATCCGCGGGGAGGGCTGGTCGTACCTCTGCCAGAATCTGTCAGATACGGGCCTCCGTCCATCACTCACCGAATATGCGCTATGAATGACGCCCGCAGACAAATGGAGGTGTATCTTTCCATGTTCTAGCTCAACGGTCACTTTGCACATTTTGTGAGTGAGGAAAGGTACGTTGGCCATTACCTGCACCGAATCCGGCTTGGCTCCACTACTCACCAGATGCACAAACGTGAAAAAAATGCTGGTGTGTCTTTGCATGTTCTGGTGGAAGATCCATTCCCATTTTGCACATCTAATGTTGTACTCACACTAGGGGCCTCGCTTCACTACTCATCAAATGTGCAAAATGAGAATGAATCTTCAGCTAGAACATTGAAGGATACACCGGCTTTTTTCTGTGTCTTTTGCGCATATGGTGAGTAGTGGAGCGATACCCTAGGACTCTTGAACGAACTTATGGAGAAAAATACGGTCACATGCATCCAGGTTCGGCTGTAAGGCAGTCAGATGAGTTGCCCTGGTGAGAATGGGCCTGACAGTGTCCACGAGCGGGCCGGTCAGTTCAATGATGATATCTCCAGGCCGAAGAAACGACAAGCCATAAAAGGTAAAAAAACAGCAGGTTTATTGGGCCAAACAAAACGCCCTGTGTCCAGAGCACATTCTGTCCGTTGATAAAAGCATCTTGTTCGGTTCGAACGGTCAGGACAAGGGCATCAGCATACAGCGAAACAAAAACGGGTGCACACAACTCACACACGCCAACACACCGGAAAAAAAAGGGTGTGTTCAACAGTACGCGTGCATGAAGGCCAATCACGCGTACTGCAGCGCACTGCTATGCCCGCACACTGCACGGGGCGCGCACGTGCGCGTGCCGCACTCACGAGCGCACGGCGCATGGCGCACCGCACTGCCCAGCGCACCGCATAGGTGCGCCACAAGTATGCTACATACCTAAAATTAAATGTCCACTTTTTTAATTGATCTAGTGTTTTCTTTACCGTATAATCTTTCAATTTGGTATAGAAAATTCCAATAAATTACTTATACTTCTTTCTCTTCATCATTAATTAGTCTCTAGGATTCATCTTTGAATATTTTCTGACGCCTTAACTCCTTATTTAAGAATTTTTTTCCATTACTAATTTCGAGTCTCCCCTCTACGAATCAATTTCATGATTTTTAGGGTTTGATGGGTCGGTTTTGAGTGCACCCTCTCTCGTCGACAATTTTCACAGTAATCAGTATGTTCGACTCTGACAAAATAATAATGGACACATGACGGAGTATTCCCTGCGGACGATCGGAGGTTCGGATTTTCCCCTGGTCCCCCCCAAAACAAGAGAAACTAGAGGAAAAACGAGACCAACTAATGATGGATAACTATTGGGTAGAGTTTCGCCATGTGCCCATCGAAATTCAAGGGGCATTTGTGCCAGAATTAGCGCAAAAATACGAGATTGTGGATTTCATTGACCCCCTCCCTCCTAACGTGGCCCCAAGGGATGACTACCTCATGGTGGCCCTGGATTTACCGAAAGGGCATGTTTTTGCCATTGATGATGTGATTCAGTTCCGAGTGGGAGGGAAGGATTTCAGAATTCACACCGCACACAAAACAAGGCCCTGGTGCTTCAAATGCCAGGCATATGGCCACCTCCCAACAGAATCAGACTGTCCCCATCACCCGGCCAAAAGAATCAGAACCACAGGACGCCTGTTACGCGACCCTTTCAAAGACACCTGGTGGAGAACAGTGGACGCGGGGCATGAGGGATGGGTATACGTGGATGAACCGAGAGAGGGAGGCGGAGTGAGGGGATGGGAATGGGAGAAGGGGGAAGCCGTGGACTGGATCACCAAACCACCGGACCAGTGGACCCCCCCTAAACCGGTGGAGGCACAGATGGACAAGACTGCTGACCTCCCTCCACCCGAGGAAACTAATGTAACAGCCCACAAACAAAAGGGCAGCCCAGAAGCAGCAGGATCCCTCCCCCGGCTAGAGCCCAGTCTACAAGACTTCATTAACCCGTCGGAATTGGGGGAGATATGGCAATCCCTGACGCAGAAAAATACATCACATGCCAACAAGTTCCGGAAAACACGATGAAACATTCCGGACAAACTAGGTAACAGATTTCAGGCTCTAGCCGACATCTCCGATTCAGGGGACACACAACCACCGGAGCAGACACCAAGGCAAGAGAGACAGTACGACCGCACAGGAGGGGAAGGAAAAGCACAAGAAAGGCCGAAAACGGCCACCGGAGACGACTGTCTGAAAAACTGTGACCAGATGGTTGAGGGGGGAGAGGGAGAAAGGGGGGGAGAAGAAAGGGGGGCGAGAACGGGTGTGGAAAAGGGCGCTAAGGCACAAGAAGTCGAGAATCAGTCAAACCCAAGGATAAAGAATGGAAGCCCAAACTCTCAACAAGAGACCACGCAGCATGTCTCGGGGGAGCCAGCAACCCAGTCCTCCCCCAAATGGATTTGGGAGATCCCCCCCAGAAAAAAAGACCCCTTCTGTCAGGCCTTCAGACCTCAACCCATGGAGTGGGAATCACCGCCAGATCCGCCAGATGAGGAGATGACAGACAGCACACCCAGGGCCTAGGGGGCGCAAGACGAAGAGGATGTCGAGACCAAACTAAGAAACCTCGCAGAATGGCTAATTGGCCAACTCCAGGCATTGTACACAGGCCAGTCAGAATCCTACTGGGACAACGCCTATGTCCAACTCTTCTCCCTATTAGATGAGAGCCCCAGCTTGAAACATGCTTTGGGGCAAGGCTTGTCCCCGGATACAGACTGGCAACAAGTGCTACACAGAGTCTGGAACATAGTACACCAAAAGTTTCAGCCTCCTACAGAGACACCTCCTCCAGACCATACAGACAAACCCCCCCCTCATCCCCCCGATCACACACAACCCGACAGGCGCATTGCACAGACTGACCAGGGAGAGGGTGAGATCCCAAAGACAGAGGATGAGTTAGGCCCCTCAAAGCGAGCTAGAATGCGTCATCTGATTGAGAAAGGGCTTTACCACAAAAGCCTGTCGGAGAGTGACAGAGTGCTGGTATTACCGATCAGAAGGAAGGCAGGGAAATGGGAGTTAGGCTTGTCAATTGCCGACCAAGACGACCCATATGCTCCTACCTATGGAGGAGTAACACTGCATGGCTGGCACATGCAGAGAAGAGGGACACTACATCTCCACAAGGTCACAGACTTCATCTCAAATCAATATGAACCAGGGGCAACAGCCATCATCAGTGTATCATCTGAGAACTTGAAGATGGCCTACAAGGACCTCTATGTGAGGTTCAAAGACAATAAGGAAGCAGGACTGCAATGGCATACCCATAACATGCTCCTGGACACCCAACAACTCGAAATAAAACCCAGTAAAGTCTGGCCGACAAACGATCTCCTCACATGCATCTGCACGATGCTGAGGAAAAACGTCCTCAATAAGGGAGTAGATTGGGAGGCACAAGAGTGGTCAACGCTACAAAACAAATAGCAGAAGGGAAAGAAACGTCGCACAAAATCACGATGGACTGGGTAGAAGTGGTGTATGGCAGGAACAAAAAATGGAAACACACCCTCCAGGAAAAACATGGCCAGACGTGGTCTGCATCCAGGAAACGGCCTAGCATCCCGCAACCCGGAGAAAATCAATGCGCTATGGGATCTGATGCGGGGAGTGGGGGGAAGAACATGGCCAGACGTGGTCTGCATCCAGGAAACCCACTTAATGGACACACCAGAACACCACCGAGCCCACAAACAAGCTTGGCCCTTCCAAGGCTATCAAGCTTTTGCCCCCAGTCCGGGGAGCGCAGGGGTGGCGATATGGATCCCACCCGAATCACGCCTAGAAGTACTCAACTGGGAAAAGGATGAGGAGGAAGGAAGATGGGTTAAGGTGTTGGGCATGCTAGAACTAGAAATATATGTATCATATCCATATATGCCCCTAACACACCCCGTGAAAGAAGGACCTTCTTTGAAAGAATCGAAAAAGTCCCCACTTCGGATATTCCGATGATCCTAGCCGAAGATTTCAATGTTGCACCAGACAGATGGTTGGACCGTTGGAAAATCCACCCAGCCACCGCACACAATGTGGAAGAGGACGAGCGAATGTTGTGCACTTCACTCGCGCTCTTTGATACCTTTAGGCGTAGCTTCCCGACTGAAAATGTCGTTACCTGTTTTCAGAATAACGACCTCGCTAGACTATCCAAATCCCGGATTGACCTAATCTTGGCATCCAAAGACCTGGGAGGGGGCTTACCACAGCCGCAATATTGCCTATTAGCCCGTACTCAGGCCTTCACCACAGGATGTGTATGGCTATCTGGACTTTTCGCAAAAGACGAGACCAAGGGGCTAGCTACTACAAACTCAATACCTCGCTACTTAGGTCCCAAACATTCCAGAAATACCTACGACAAGCATGGGACTTCTGGAAAGACCAGCGTCCCCACCACGCTTCGCTAATCGCATGGTTCAACAATGGTTTGTTTTTCCTAGCTAGAAAAGCTAATGAATATTCAAAACACATAGCCTCACAAAGACACCAGCAGGAGATCACATTAATGCATAACTTGGTAGATGCAGAACAAAAGCAAATATCACAAGGGCAGGAACCGATTTTCCCTGATTTACAAAATCACATACGAGACCTAAAGGCCCAACTATTGCAACACGCACGGTATCGATGGCAGGGAGCCCAGACAAGGGCAAGACTGTCTAGATATTCTACGGAAGGCTTGATGCATTCTAAAATTTTCAGCCTAGTCAAATCATGCCTTAAAAGAACCACGATTGAGGCACTCTACGAACCAAACGCCAGGGAATCAGACTCGGCCGTGACCACGGCGCGCTGTACCAAAATAACATACGACTTTTATAAAGATCTTTTCTCCTCGCATGTAGACAGGTCAGACGCGCCACAACACGATCGTCAATTAACGGACTTCCTGCAACCGATCAACAAGACCCTAACCAACAAACAGTGTGAATCCCTAGAGGCCCCCCTCTCCAAACAAGAGATATGGACTGCCCTCCTTCAAATGAAGGAAGAGAAAGCACATGGGATTGACGGCTTCCCTAAGGAATTCTTGGAAACCACATGGGAATTCCTGAGCCAGGACGTCATGGACTTCTATAAAGAAGTATGGCTCATAGGAGAAATGGGCGAAAGGGTGGGGCAAGGGATACTGACCCTTCTATATAAAAAAGGGGACAAAATGGACATCAGAAATTACCGCTCGATCACTCTTCTTACAGTAGTATACAAGATGTCGTCCAAATCTTTGGCTAATAGAATGATCCCGGTCATGGAAGACATTATCCATCCCTCTCAAACAGGCTTCATGGAAAACCGGAACATACAAGAGAACATCTTGTTAATCCATGAGGTACTACAACTCACAAAACACTCTCGGCAGAACGCAGCCCTGGTGTTTATAGACTTCTAAAAAGCCCACGACCATGTGGACTGGCTGTTCTTGGATAGATGTCTGGAAAAAATGAATTTTGGGCCTGACTTTGGACGCTGGATACGAATTCTACACCAAAATGCAACGACTTGTGTCCAAGTCAACGGAAGCCTAGCACCACCTCTACGCCTGGAGCGGTCGGTACGCCAAGGGGACCCAATCGCCCCTTTCCTTTTTTTTATCATTATGGAGGCACTTGCTACCAATCTCCGAGCGAACAAAAAATCACCAGAATCTGAGTCACACACATCCCTGAGGACGCAATCCCATTTTGCTCCCTTTTTGCAGACGATCTCACAATCCTGGCAAAGGCCACGCATGGCAACATGGAGGAAATCCAATTGATGATGGACAAATTTGCCAAGGTATCTGACATGACAGTCAACTGGGGGAGCAAAACACAGGGATGGTGGATCCATTATCAAGGGGGGCGCCCTCCGGAATCACCACGCATTGCATGGAAGCCATTAAATTACCCGGGAAGAATCCTAGGGTTAGCAATGACCACAGAGGGACACCCGCCAACTAATGATGATTGGATCAGTGCCCCGGCTCAACAAAAGTTAAACAACTGGAAAAACAAGCACACATCCCTTTTTGGTCACGCCCTAGTAATCAACAATGTTATTTTTGCGTCTTTATGGTACAAGTCACTGTTATGGCCCCTGAGCAAAACAGCCCTGAGGAGTTTAAGAAAAAAGGTCGCGGCTTTCCTATGGAGAGGGGACGGTGAGCAGAATAACGTAGTAAGCCGAGTAGCGTGGGATTCAATAATTCAACCAAAGGGAAGGAGAGGTCTGGGAATAATCGACCCAGCTACTCAAGTGCAAGCATTACGACTAAAATGGATAAAAAATATTAACTTCACTTCCCAGAGTCCATGGTGCGTACTCGCCTTAGAACACCTGGCCCGGCTAGCCCCAGAAACCCCCCAAACAACTCATCCCCTGGTATGGTTGGAGGACCGTTTTTGGTCGATCCCACGTAAACTCCCCCGCGGAAGGGAAGGGCTAGAGGCCGGTCAGACAATGGACACCTTCTAGCCATCCCTGCTAGAAACCTGGCGCAAGCTTCCGCTCTCTGACAAAGTCAATCCCGACCGATGGGAGGAAGTCTACCGTCAACCCCTGTTTGGAAACCGGTGGGTGACGGATTCAAAAGGTTGCATACTGATAAGTTCATCTACACCCTGGTGCAGTTGGGTCAAAAGAGGGGTGCGCAGGGTTGGAGACCTATGGGATAAAGACAAACGGGATTGGAAAACAGGAGATCAGTTGAGAGGAAGTTTGCGGTACTGCCACCATATAGAGGAGCTTTTGGACAACTTGATTGAAGCCATCCCACTGGCATGGTACCGAATTCTGAAACAAGGCCCCACCTTCAAGGAAGGGGACTGGGTGGCAAGTACAGAGATCCCACTAAGGATGGGCCAGGTACACATGATCTCCCCCCAAATGGTCTTGGTCGAACATTACGCCATCACCAGAACAGGCACCCTTCAAGGAAACAGAGCCCCCTTGGAATGGAAAGAGAGATCATCTGTGTATCGGGTAAGAGTGATAGAAGAGAAGGGGCAGAATGGGTGTTCTAGCCCTCCAAACCAATCCAGGACCTGGCACCGGACCCGGTCGAATGGACTTGGAAGCTCCCTCAGAGGCGGGGCGCCCCGGGTCATATCAGCCTACACCAATTGTCGGTCAAGGCAGCCTATAAGATGCTCAGACCAAAAAGGAGTCTAAGAGATACAGTCAATGACCGGTGGGCCAAACACTTAAATGTGGACCGCTCTTTATTGACTCGGATCCACTGGTTCAAGGAACAAAAATCTAAACCTATGAAGATCACCTCCCTGCAGTGGCAGATCGCTCATCGCTGCCTACCAACTAACAATTGGCTGGCAGATCGCACCAATTTGGAACAAAGAGGTCTGCTACTTCCATGGTGTCAGAGGTGCTTGAGCCTCTTTCCCTTCCACAAAAAAGCGGAGACTATCGAACACATCTTTATGCAATGCCCAATCGCCCAATTCACATGACAATGGTGGGACCGCATATGGAGGAAAATGGACGCGGAAATCCCCTGGCCGTGGTCCTGGCAAGCCATATTGGCCGGCCATTGGCCGCCGCTAGTAGCAGTCACGACCTTCGCAGAGAATATGTTCAGACTTGGAAGGAGAGCAGTGTTATGGGCGCTTTGGTGGCAGAGATGCACCATTGCACCTTAGCCATGGAAAAGGTGAGAGCAGACGGGCCAGAAATCACAGAACAGATCCAACAGCAGGTCCAAGCTGAACTCACACAAAGATGGCTAGACAACAAAGCACAGCTAGACCTTTTTCGGCAAATCAGAGATGTCAGGAGATGTATTTCAGTCTTTTGCTCAAACTGGGTAGGAGGGGAGAGAGAGGGATGGCTAGCAAGAGTTGAATGGAGTGGAGATAAGGGAGAAGAACAGAGGGACCTGGAAGACATGAGAGACTACCGTCTCATTTTTAAAGACTGGACTAACATAGAACCCACGTTCCCACTGCGCCCTCCCTCAGACTTCCCAGACCCGTTCCCGCCCCATGCTCTTTCCCTGGCAGAGATACCCTCCTTATCAACACAACTTGAAGCCCTTAGCCCAATCACCCATATATGCATGCAGAAGTTATAAGCCCGGTAGGATCTACTGGTGCCCCCCAGTGATCTCCCCCCCGGCGGACAATGGGATGATGGACCCAGTTTCCCGCCAGCAGCTCGGCTCAAGATGGCCCAGAAGAAGGGAGGAGCTAGGAAGTAATGAAGTATCTGGCACCCGAGTAGGGTGAAGAGGCCCCCCCTTCTTTCCCACTTCCTGCTCAGTCAATCTCCTGGACACCAGGGCAATCAATGCTGGCAGGACCCTCTCAAAACTATGATCTGATGTATTTCATCTTGACAGTCTGTATAAGGGACGCTGGACCCGCTTTCCAGCAGGTGATGCTCCCCACCAATAGACAGAGCCCCTCTCCCTGGTGCTAGTGGTGTCTGCTCTTACCAGCACCACTAACACTGACGAGACGCTGTTTTTCAAAAAAAAAAAAAAAAAAAAAAAAAAGGTGGGTCGGTTTTGAAGGGGAGAGCTACACTCCGCAGGGGCTTCACAAGCTGGGAAGTGAATGTCCTGAAGGGGGTGGTGATGGGTTGGTTTTGAGGGGGAGAGCTACACTCCGCAAGGGCTTCACAAGCTGGGAAGTGAATGTCCTGAAGGGGGTGGTGATGGGTTGGTTTTGAGGGGGAGAGCTACACTTCGCAAGGGCTTCACAAGCTGGGAAGTGAATGTCCTGAAGGGGGTGGAAGCGGACTTCGTGGATTGTTCTATTATGTGGCAGGGGTTGATGGTTTTTTGCATCATATCCCAGCGGTGGCAGAGAGGGACAAGGGGTTGGCTGAGAGGCATACTTTGGGTGGGCACTGGATGCCTTTTGTGGATGCAGGGTGGGGAGTGGTTTTGTCCATTGCTGGGGCAGAAGGGGAGTGTCTACATTTATGACTATCCTTTTTGGCCGGGCCAGTGAAGGAGAGGAGGAGAGGGGGGGGGGGGGTTGGTCATTCCGACCTGTGCTACGTCGGGGACTGGGAGACAGACGACTGTCTTTAAAGATCCAGGACAAGAGTAGTATCTCACTAATTAGGCTATGTCGAGCTTATCAGGCTTTCTTACAATCCGAGGCGACATCTGGTTTTCTTCTCATATTGAATACAGGTTTTTAGAGATGGTAGAATCCTGCCTGACACCTTGCAAAGCTGTAGTGTTTCGTGCTCTTGGTTTGCCGATGCCAGAACGACGCTGGCCAGTGCTGGGGCATAGCCCTGTGACCTGTCTGTAGCAGGAGATTGAGGTCTGGTAGAGAGATCTGGGGATGCGTCAAGGGAGGAAGACAATCCAGTGGCGAACTGGGGGGTGCTGCCATGACAACCTAAAGGGCCGGGTATAATCTTGGTAGTAAGAACATGTCAGCTATGGCTGGTATTGGTTGGGATGATATTGTCTTTGGAATGTTGTATTTGGTTTTGGGGGGGAGACTAGGAGTTGCTCATGCATCGTGAGGCCTTGCTGATGTAGTTTATATCTTGCATCATCATCAGGTCATTATCATCAGTATCTTCATCATCATCATCATAAAACTAGTAGTATTAGTGGCATTAGCAACAAAGTACACGAGGGAACGCTGGGCTCGGTTCCCAGCACGTGCTGTTTCACCAACTCAATGCTGCATCTCAGGGGATGCTGGACCCGCTTTCCAGCAGGTGTAGCTCCCCACCAATAGACTGGAGACCTCTGCAAGACAGGTAGGGGTGCATGCTCTTACCATCACTCCTATCTGTTGACGTGGGCGGAATTAAGAAAAAAAAAAAAAAGAAAAAAAAAAAAA
>BFEA01000112.1:226933-241251 GCA_003427395.1 Chara braunii | reverse complement strand
TCTCTCTCTCTCTCTCTCTCTCTCTCTCTCTCTCTCTCTCTCTCTCTCTCTCTCTCTCTCTCTCTCTGTGGCACCAAACTCGATTGCAGCGAATTTGCAGAATCATACATCATGGTCTTATTTCCACATAACGTTCCGTTACATTCCGTCTACTTCTCTTTGTTATCGTTCCGTTCCGTTAGCCTTCACTGTTGTCGACAACCACCCTGTCTTTTGGCAGTCTGACGACGAGTACGGGGCATTTGCAATGATGCACGCAGTAGTCGCTGACGCTTCCAAGAAAGGCTCTTTTCAGAGCACCATAGCCATGGCTTCCTATCACCAACAAATTGGCCTTCAGCTGCGCCACTGCATCTACTATACACTCTCTCGCGTCTCCCATTGTCACCTCCTTGATGGGCTGCACGTTCTTCTTCTCGCACATCGTCTTCGCTTTACTCAGTACCCCTCTGCTTATCTCCTCCTCTTGGCGCCTCAATGCCTCCGACACCTCGGCCGAGATATAGTATCCCGGCACTTGCTGTGGTGTCGCAAAGAACGGCGAAGGCGCCTGCACGTGAAGAAGATGAACCCTATCCTTGGGCTCGACCACGAAATCGAGCGCCCACAGTAACGCATACATACTCTCTTCCCCCTGGTCAACAGCAACGACCACATTCATAGGTTTACGATCGTTTACCGCCGTTTCTTCTCGCGATGGCGCCGCCGTCGTCCCCGTTGGACTCGACACACCGCCTCTTTCTCCCTCTCCCCCTCCTCTGCTGTTCACATCCGCTTCCCCTCTCTCCATCTCTCTCTCTCTCTCTCTCTCTCTCTCTCTCTCTCTCTCTCTCTCTCTCTCTCTCTGAGTGTACGCGCGCGTTTCTGCCTTCGCCTCCCTTTGTCTCCCTAACTCTGGCCGTCAGCAGAGCATGGCGACGAACGTGAACCTCTTTCTCTCTCTCTAGCTTCCGTATGCTGCCAACGTCACCCTCTCTCTCTCTCTCTCACACACACACACACACGCATACACTTTCACTTTTCGCTTTCGCCTTTCTCACCCACTTTCACTTTTCGCTTTCGCCTTTCTCACCCACTTTCACTTTTCGCTTTCGCCTTTATGACCCACTTTCACTTTCCCCAACGGCTACTCTGAAATGCGTCGATCCTTGTCGCGGCTGTCGTAAAAAAATAAAAACAATCCGCGTTGTTCTCCACTGTTTACCGAAGCTCATGTGACGGGTGGATGTGTCCCAAGCGCGCGGGGATGTCCTGCGTCCCTCAGAGGGCCTCGTCGCACTACTCGCCATCCGCCAACATTTTGATCGCATGTGGACATCATTTTCTCCAGATGCATTCAAAATCTTGGCGGATGGCGAGTAGTGCAACTAGGGTCCGAGACTTGAGCAGGGGCGAGGTTCCAGGGCGTCGATCTTCATAACCTACGGTCAGGAATGCAGAATTTGGGTACGTGGGATTTGGCCCCCGTTGCATTTGACAAAGCCGTCCGTCCTTGTCCCGGGACATCCACAAAAAAAAAAAAGAAAAAAAAAAAGCCGTCGGTCGATCTGGGGAGAGGGAAGGGGGGTTATCCGTGGGATTTTTACCCACCGAGTGGTTTTGTCTCGATTGGAGTTGAGCTCATGAACGGTGTACTGATAGTTTGATAGTTCCTTATTAAAACAACAACAAAAAAAAAAATTGTTAGATAGATAGATGGGCATACCCTGGAGCCACGTCGGCTGGGTGCCAGGGATGCCGTCTTGCAAGATTCTCTCCTCTTTGTTGTGCAGCATGAGTGTGTACTCACAGTGGGAGTGTTTCGACTCCTCTATAGACGTAATTGCAGTCGGATGCCTAGACGACAAGCCCCAATTTCGGTCCAGATACATCCTGGAAGTCCTAGTGTGCGTATGCCCTGAAGGGACCTGGCAGCGATGCCGCGTCGCACCCAACAAACCTCCCGCCAGGTGCGGGCGCTCCGATACCCAGCTGGCTGATATTTTCATTGGGTAAGGGGGTAAGCAGTAGGCGCCATTGGCGCTATGTTCATCCAAGGAATGCACGAACCTGGACAATATTACCACTAAGGTCATGCCCTCCAAGGATGAACATAGCACAAGTGGGGTCTGTCCCTACGAAAGAATATCGCCTTCTGTCGGAATTGTGGTGTCCTACCATCTAATAGATATAGTGGTATCCTACCATCTATCTGGAGATTGCCGGCCTGCTGGGTCCCCCAGGCCGGCATTGGCAGGACCTTGCCCAATATTGTTGGGTGCTATGCAACAACAATATTGGCTATCAGACACAGCCAATGTAGGCTGAAGGGGGTCAAGAGGGGGGTGCAGCAACTGGCCATAGTGGTCGGCAATAGCACTGCCGGATTCCCCTGATGGCGGCCATGCCTGCCCATTGCCACATCCTCGTGAATGATGAGGGGCTTGTACAGCTTTGCTCTCCCACCACCAATATGGTTGCCATGGGCTATTCCAGAAGAATGGGTCTCTCAACTTCAATTTCCTTTAAAATATATATATTATATATATACAATATATATTATATATATATCGTCAAATAGAATATATATATATATAAAACACTTACAAGGCACAGGGTCGGGAAAAAAAAAAGGGTGGGTTACCAGAGTTGTGGTAGTATCAACATGGTCTTGCAACTCTGGTAACTTACCACAACTTGGGTAACCCTTTGACAGTGAAAAATTTGCAGCCTGCTCACAAGGATGCGGTGGATGGACTTGGAGCCAATCCTGGTGCTAATATGACGAACGACTTTCTGCGCGAAGCGGCTTCGAGGGTTGGGGATTTGTTGGTCGGGTGGAGTGCATGGATATAGGTCGGCTGGGCAAGTTGCATGGATACCCTCGCTTCTTTCTTTTTGGCTTTCGGGTCCGGGGCCGAGAAAGTCCTGCGCAGACGATTGGCTGGCCGCGCCTTAGTGAGCGCAATAAATAACGGTTGCCATAGCTTCTTTCTTGTTCTGCTGTGGGAAATGGGGATTTTGGCGCGATCAGAGTGGGGGAATGTCGATTTTCAAATTTACAACTGATGTCAAGCCCCCACGGGCTCTCGGAATTGTTCTGTCTTTTCGGAATTTCTTTTTGCAAATAGGATTTAGAATAGGAATTTAGGTACTCTTGAAATCTTGTTGCGCCGCGCTTCTTGCTTGCGCACCTCTCACCACAGTGGGGACTGGGCTCTGACTGTATCGCGTCCTTAATCCTGCGTGTAACTGTAATTTTTGGCGGGCTCAACTGTAACTGTACTCCTTCTTGATTCCCTCGTGTTTCCCCGCCTTCTCCCTCTCTGTCATGCATACCTCGTCCGCCATCCTGTGACGAACTACTTTCCAAACCCGTGCTATCTTTCGTACCCCTTCTTTTGCTTGTATCATACCAACCCCAGAAAAACCCCGTTTCGTTTTCTTGTTTTCAGATGCCGCATTTCTTTGTGGCCCTCATCTTTCGAAAGTTTTTTCGACTCCCGGGTTCTGCTTTTTCTTTCTGCAATTCGGGAAATACATAGGAAATTATGTGCGCCTTAGCGAGCGCACTGGGAATCGGGCTCGACAGTTGGGAATTCCGGGATAAGCGAAACATCGACGTGTCCTTCTCGTTTGTGTGAATGTTCTTGGTCGCGTCGGGGAAAACTCTCGGAATTTTGTGCGAATACGAATAGGCGCAGGATTTTCTCTTCCCGCGTCGCTTTTTCGCGCGCGGATATGGTGATTTCAATTTTGAATTAGGATAGAATCTAGCTGTAACTGTTTTGGTGCCTTTTTCTTTCTTTTTGTTGACGGCGCCGCGTATGCAAAGCCTTCTCCTCTTTGTCCCCCGCATCGCTCCCTCCCGCGCTCCCTTCCCCTTCTCCCTCCTCTTTCTCTCTCTCCGTAACTGTTTTCTTTCTCTCTCTCTCTCTCTCTCTCTCTCTCTCTCTCTCTCTCTCTCTCTCTCTCTCTCTCTCTCTCTCTTCCGCCTTGCTTTTTGCGCGCCCATTTCCCTTTCTTGATCATCTGAATCTTGGACCCGTCTTGCGCTACTTCTCGCGCCTTTTCTCTTGCCACCCTCTGAATCTGGCGCACGACGCCCGATCGATCCATCGATAACTCCCGCTCGCCAATCAGGTGCGTGGATCAATAGGACCTTCCTATTGCACGGCGAATCTGATTGGTTGAACCTTGAGTTCGAGGGATCAACATGGCGTTCGTAGAGCACTCTTCTCAAAGTCTTCTCCTCCTGCTTCTCCTCTTMCATAGCTTTCCCGTCGCTTTCTCCCCCTTCTATCTCCCTTGTCGCAACTATAAAACCCGCAAGCGCGTCCGCAAAGCTCTCTTACGTTCTCGACTCTCAAGCCAGCTYCCGGGAAGCAGTGGCTAGGCAGAGTGTTTGGTGCGAGTCGGAAAGTCCTGTCGGGCTGACGATAGGCTGGCCGGTTGCGCGCTGGATCGCCACGACAGACTGTGGGATCTGGGCGAACCGTGTCGAGTCTACGGCAGCGGGGTGACGATCGCAGTGGTGGGAGTCAGCACGCGGCGGCCGGGATCGTCGGTGCGGGTATGAGGATCGATGAGTAGAGTTGAGTGAGTGATTGGCCCGGGGCCATTTTGGAATTAACGGCGAATGCGCCTTTGTTGTTGCGGGTCTTTTTCTCTGACAACACTGAACTTCCTTCTTTTGGGCTGCGTCATCTCCTATCTCGACTCTCCTCCCTCACCTTCCCCTTCTCCTCTATCTTTGAATGATGATGTGTCTCGATGCTTCTCTCCTTCTCTCCCTTTTTCTCTCTTGGATGAGTTGAATCTGTATGCTTCCCTTGCGTGAAAGAACTTCTTCCGGAACTCTTCCATTAGTTTTCTGGGTAATCCTCCTACGCGAGGACCCCGTCTTCTTGTCTTGTGAACGGTGGATGTGTGTGTACTGTGCAAGCGATCCATCTTTTCCTGTGCATGGTTCATTTTTCGCACCTTCCACAGTGGATGTATGTATGGAGATGTGTGATCCCCTTCTTTTTGCGTTGATTAGACGATTATCGTCGGGATTTTGTTCGAGAATGCAAGAGTGTTTAGATCAGTAGATCTGAATGTACTGCGCATGCCATCTGCCTTATGCCGCACGACATCAGCAGCTGAGCTACGGGGCGGCCTCGAGAAACAAGGCGCTTGGGATCAACGACGCGCTGGCTCACCAAACCTGAGTCGCGGATCAGTCCCTTAGTTATATGTATGACCTAGCTGCGGAAGTGTCTTCTTTTCCCTCTCTCTCTCTCGTGTTGAAAGGGATTGATTGTGAGTTGCGCGAGTGTTTTCTTTTCTTAATGACGTCGCCGGATCTTTACAATTGTTTGATATGTGGACTGACCAGTACCCTCCGATCAGGCACCAGCCTCCCGTACCTCCCGTCCCAACACGGCCTTTTCCCTACAACGAGGGAAGTACACGTGTATGCGAGTGGGACGTACGAGAAGCTGTTGCACAAATCGGCGGGCGGTATTACTTCCCTCCGGCAAATCGTTGCTCAGGGTTCGTGGAAGTTGGGTTTGTCATTATCGATACGCACTTCCCACCTTACTCGATATTGTTGCCATTCAACGAGTTGATCGTCATCCCGTGGACGGCAGTAGAACCCCACTGGCCGCGCACTCTATGCAACGAATGTCAGTGTTTTAAGCGCTACGAATCCAGGGGTTTCCACTACCGTGTGCGGAGTGAAGACGAGCATAAAGAAAGAGTCACGCGACTGAGACCATCCACGTCAGACTCGGAACTGACCAGCGAACGACGACGAGATTTGATACGAAAACGAGACACGCGAAGCGTGCCAACGCCTTTCCGTTCTAAACGACGGGCTGTAACCCGGTGGGAAGCCCGACAATACTTTTTGGATTGAATTTGGATTTTTCTCTTTTCTCGTTGTGCCCGCGCGCGCATTCCGCGACGCGCGAAGGCAATTGACTTGCTTCATCGGACCAACACGGGGGATTTCAGTTCCATCTGTGTCCCCACACTCAATTTCCAAAAATCCTTGGCACACCCCATCTTGCTGTTTTTTTGGGCCTCTTTTCCGCACGCCTAACACTCTGAACGAAAGACAGCACAGGGCGTGAGGTTGGTATCGGAGCCGACACGTGTCGGTTCTGATGATAGTAAGTCGAATTGGCGAGAGGTAGGAGAGGCCCTCAACTAGCTCGTCGGGATCGCCCAGTGACTAGGTCTCAATCCGGTGTGGTTGCACTCGCCATGCCGATGGCAGACGGTACTAGGGTGATCGTTAGCATCCCCGCCCCCTTCCCTTTCTTCCCTAACCATACCCATCCCGAGGCTTGGTTGGAAGCTGTTGAAGCTCAAAACTACAGCGCAACCGACCTTCCCCCCGTTCTGACATTGCTACTCTGCAATACGTCGCATGAGTGGTTTAGAAAACATACGTGGGTAAATTGGGATATCTTCAAGCAAGCCTTCTTGGCTCGATTCGATACGGTCAGTGAAGATGCCGCCTGGTACGTACTAAAAAATCGGCCACAAGGACCAGGGGAATTGTTGCCCGATTTCGTCGATCGATTTCAAACCACGTTGGACAAATCCGGGCGAGACGAGAAATCCGCTCGAGATTTGTTCATCGATCACCTACGAAGTCCGACATTGAAAGGAAAACTGCAAAATTCCGCCGAAAACACACCAGTTATCGGCTATCATCACTAAAGCATTGGAACTGGAACTGGCTGATACAAAAAAAATATATCAGCCTGGGAGACGAAGGCATTACAGATATCATAGGGGATGTAACGGCTAAAAGGCGATCATGGTTGCAGGCGGTCGAACGGTTTTATCCCCGCCCCGACCATGACCTTCCCGACGGGATCATTTCCGATATCCCGCCTGCTTCTTCCTCCTCTCCCCCCATGAATCAATCGATCGCGACAGTCAAAAGCGGAATCTCACCCGAACCCCCCTCGCCGGCCATAACCAACTTACATCTTGCCCAGATGATCCATACGACCACTACCAAGCAGTCCGAATGGGTGAGCAACGTGATCCAAATGCAGGCCGCTCATCTTGAACGGATGGAACAGATAATGAGCAGGCTAATTAAGCCTAACCCGGCTCCTGCTCGGCCTGCCCCTGCATCATTTCCACTTTTGCCTGCCCCGCCTGCTCCAGGGTATGTACCTCAGATCCCTCATCTGACTAATCCTGCCGGAAAGATCGAGTGTTTTAACTGCAAACAGCCCGGGCATTTCGCCCGAGACTGTCCACAGCCAAAACGTAATCAACCTCCACCTGCTGCGGCCCCTGTCGCCCTGAATCAAGGACGAGAGGCCGCTCTGATGGATACGGACCAGGGAGGAGAACTCGTGGCATATGCCCCAGAGCAGCCTTCCCCTTTGATGGCAACGGCGTCGACATCGGGAGCTTCTTCCTCTGACGCTGCTGACGTGGTCAATCCCCTCGAGTATCTCCATCTCGCAGGCATGATCGGAGCAATCCGATCGGCCCCGGATGATCTCGAATGGGTCGATCGTGAATCCAATCCTGGTCCGCAGTTTTGGACAGGAGACATTGATGTGTTGAAAACACTCAAGCAACTGGATATTCGTGTTTCGATCCCGGTGGGACATCTGCTCACCATATCTGAAGCAGCGAACGATAAACTTTTACAACATTGTTAGAAAAATCAAAAGCGCTTCACGTATCAGCGCATACAACGGATGTTGAAGAAAAAGGAAGGAAGCGAGGAAGTTGCACAGCCCAAACCCGAAGCCGGCGAACCTGAGGCTGCACGAATAGCAACGATCTCTTTAACAGAAAAATATCACTTCGTACGAGCTCGACCGGTACTATGGAAGAGTGCGGAATAGGATTGCAAAGTTTGGGGCAAGCCGTTTAACGCTCTTATCGACACGGGGTCTTCTGCAGTAGCCATATCACAAGATCATGTCAGAAAGACGGGACGACTCGGGTCCATTCTTCCTCAATCTGGCAAAGACAATTATGTCTCCACCGACGAAGAAGCAATGAATATTGTAGGCATTATTGAGAATGTGGTTGTAAAAGTCGGACGAGTACACGTCCTTGTCAATGCGCTCGTGATAGATGTACGTTCCTATTCTGTGTTGTTCGGACTACCTTGGGCGATGGCGGTGGGCGCACGATTGCATTTCGATTCGAAACAACTAGTGCTTACTCAAACTGGGGGAAAGCCTCAAACTGTTCCTTTGCGAATTTCCACCTGAACGATAAAACGAACCCCTAACTCGGCCCAAATATGGATGATTCGATACATTAACCCCGAGGAGTGTTCTTCCTCAGATATCGATAGTGGAATCAGGGAACAGGAATACGAAGAAGAGATGCCTAGCGAAGATGAATGGAAACACCTGGTTGAACTTTTCGAACACGAAATTCCCGAAGAATTCCAAGTGTGCCCCAACCCTGCTCGAAGCTTCCACGTGGATTTAGGAGACAGCGCGCTTGCGCCTCTGATAACTCAAGTTAGTCCTTCAGTCCTGCTTGGGGAACCCATATTACAAGTATCTGACCTGGCCGATGATTTGGAACCCCCTCGCACCTTGTACGAAGGAGCTCTCTCCTTACGAACGCGTTATCAGCAAACGGAACAATATTTGGATGTTTTTGTTTTCCCGCCCAGATTGTTACTAACAACAGGAGCCACCATCGCTTTGATTAAACAAGAGGCGGAAGCACCGGTAAGTGATGTACCTGATCTGATGCAGGAAATGACGGACCTAACAGGGCTAACTGTGGAACCGACCTCGGTTGGTTTAGAGACTGATGCTGAAACTAAAGAAACGGAGATGATCAGCCCCGCCGAGTCCCAGATGATAGCAACTGTCTTCTCTGTTCGCACCAGTAGTTCCGTTTTCTCTAGTGTCTATGATCGACGGGAACGGCCGGTTGATTGGGTCGATATGCCCCTTAAGATTTTCGGGGAATCAACAATCACCCTATCAAGTCACGTTCCCGCGAAACTTCGGAAGTCGTTAATCTGTGTGTTAAATGATTACGCAGAAGTATCGAGCATATACGATAATGACATCAGCTTAACTAATGTGATCGAGCATGCTATTCTCACGGGAGACCATCCACCCATTAGTTGCGTCCCTTACCGATACTCGCCAACTCAAGGAGCGACCGCTTTTCATCGGATTATAGAATTCGAAGCTAATGGATGGATCGAACCCGCCATAGGTCCCTGGTCTTTTCCCGTAGTAATCGTGCCTAAAAAGGCCGGAGGGATTCGCATTTGCATTGATTATCGAAAGTTGAATGATATCACGATCAAAGATGTCTACCCCCTCCCCCGGATTGATGAGTTGTTGGATGCGATTGGGAGTGTTCGATTTTTCAACAAGTTTGATGTTCGTCATAGGTTCCATCATCTTCTTGTTCGAGAAGAAGATCGTCCGAAAACGACATTTGTGCTTTTCGAAGGTACGTGGCAGTGAATTCGATGTCCAATGGGTATCTGCAACGCCCCCGCGACCTTTCAGCGATCCATGAACATGGCTTTTCAGAATTTTGTGCGGAAGACTCGTTTGGCGCAGAGCATCATCAACTATTGCGTGATCGTCGACATGGATGACATCTTGGTGTACTCGAGTTCCTACGAGGGACACGTGCAACACATCGAATGGGCACTGCACGCGTTACGAGATGCGGGTTCCAAAGTGGCGCTTGAGAAGTGTCAATTTTTCCTCACCACCATTTCCTTCCTGGGGCATGTGGTGACAGACAAGGGACTCCAGTCGGAACCGCAAAAGGTGGCAGCTGTCAGGGATGCGCCGGTGCCTACAACTATCACGCAAGTTCGCGCCTTTCTGGGCCTGGCCTCGTACTACCGAAGATTTATCAAGGGCTTCGTGGCGATTGCGGGACCCCTCACGAATCTGCTACGCAAAGATCAGCCGTTGATCTGGACGCCGGAATGCGATCAAGCATTTTCCAAACTCAAGGCCACTCTCATTTCGGCTCCGGTCCTTATAAGACCGGATCCCGAAAAGTCTTTTGTTCTCATCACTGACTGGCAGCCAGAGGCAATTTCGGCGATCCTTGCCCAGGTGGGACCAAGCGGACTCGAGAGTGTGGTGGAGTATGCGTCCAAATCGGTGTCAGCTTGCAAGCGTAACTACGCCGCTCCAACAAGGGAATGCTACGCGGCTCTATGGGGAATCAGCCACTTTCGCGCTTACCTATACGGGCGAAAATTCACCTTGGTAACCGATCATGAGCCCCTGTTGGCTCTGAAGAAATCGAAGGATTACTTTGGCATGATCGGGCGATGGGCAACGATGCTGCAGAGCATGGACTTTGACATTCGTCATCGGAAGCACGAGAGACACGGGAATGCGGACGGACTGACACGACTGCACCGGCCTGAGAAAGTTCCGAAGAGTGAAGAGGTGATTCCGTGGAACAAACCCGAACAGGAGATCGGACCTCGGTACGACCAAGTGGAGATCTTATCGAAGCAGTAAGTGACACGAGGACTAATTGGTCTGTTCTACCCCCTCTGCAATCCAGTCCCATCCCTTCCTTCTCCGTCATCATAAACTACCCCACTTGCCTCCGCAACCCCTTCATCTCCTACTAATTCTGCCCCTCTCATGTCCTCAGCTTTCTTTGCCACCCTCCCCGATAAATTATGTTATTTTTGCACGTGCATTGTACGGGTCTATGGGGTCGACTGTCATCCTTTTGAAACCGGGTTTGTCGACTGGGTAGAATGTGCCATGTGTGTCAATCGTGCGCACGGGGCCTGCGTTCGATATCGGACGAGTAGCAAGGAATGGAGGTGCCCCCTGTGTAGAACGAACAAACTCCCCACGGAGGTTCGATTCGAGGCCGCCTGTACAGACGACCCTGAATACGACGAAAAATACCGACGAGCGGAGGTTTGGACGGATAAAATTTTATTGGCGAAATTAGCGGGATTATCATTGGGCCACCTCACCAAACACGACAGACGTAGGGCGACCGAGAGATCTCGGGACTATCGATGGGTCAACGGTCATTTGGAAAAGCGCAAAACTGACGGATCAGGTTCGTGGTTGACGGTTCCCCATCCATTCAAGAGATACGATTGGATCCGATCTGCTCACGAAGAACAGGCCGCTCATTTCTCGATACGTGTCACAGAGGCAACTGTAGATCAGAACCGATAGTCCTGGTCCAATATACGAGACGATGTCAAATACATTGTCGCTAACTTTCTGGTCTGTGCCGCTGATCGCGCCCCTATACGGGGACCAAACACGATAGTACCAACGGAAGTAGAGCGTCCTTTCCAGCGAGTCAGTATGGACACGACAAATATCGACGTACCACCTGGCCCAAACCGCTGTGAATATTCTATCCTATTAGTAATAATCGACCATTTTTCCAAGTACATCGAAGTCTATCCCTGTAAGACCCGAAAAGCCGCAGAAATAGCCACGTACATCGAACGGTTCCTCTATACCCATCTAGATACGAAAGAAATTCTAACCGGTAATGGGTCGGAATTCAAAGGTGAGGTAGAAGAACTGCTTGCGCGAAGGGGCGTCCCGCTCCGACATACGGCACCCCACGTGTCCCAGTCGAACGGGTTGGCCGAAAATGCCAACTGTGTGATTAAAACCGCCCTTCGCAGGAACTTAGCGGCACACGACACGCGTCCTTGGCCCGAGATCGTATATCAGATCGTCGGGATCCACCGGGCCACCCCTCACAAGTCCACGGGGTTTACCCCTTTTCAACTTCGAACTAATAGCCTCCCCTGTGTCGACTACCGGGGTAACTCGGAAACTGCCGAAGCAGGGGGTAGAGACACGCGTGCAACTCTCAAGGCCAAGGCCAAAAGGTACACCGAATTAATGGAACGGGCCATCCCGAAGCTACCCCGAAAAAGGCAAAGGATGACCGAACTGGCCCACGGTAGACAGGTCCGTAGCTACGAGACTCGGAATGGAAATGTTGGGCCCCAGCATCAATATAAATTAGGGGACCTAGTGCAGGTACGTAAATGTGCACGCAACTGGAAACTCGCTCCCAATTTTTCTGGTTGTTTTCGCGTTGTCGAGCTCAGACCCAACGGCGCCAACACGGTGCGCATCGCGCCTGAGGCTAGTGCCAGCCATAGCTCTATCCCCATCGTCCAGCATACCTCCTACCTCCGTCTCCTCCCTCCTTCTCATCTTCCTCCCTCTTCTTCCTCCGAAAGCGAGGAGAACGACGACGATCTAACTCTCTCTCCTCTTTCTCCCTCTTGTCCTTCGTCCTCCTCTCCGACCTCGCCATGAGTTTCATCACGGAGCAGGTTCTTGACATACAACTGTTACAGCCACGTGGCCACATCTCAGAGATTCGGCAAGTTTGTCACCCTCGGCTCAATACGGATCTTCGGCGTTTGGTGCAATTTTTCTGCGACGTGGGTATCTGTGCCGCTGCCGCATTTCGAATCGAAGGGAGTCCTCACGCAATAGTATTTGCGGAGGTAATCGCAGTTCATCGGCGAGCGGCTCCCAGAACGAGCTACGTCACCACCGTCGCGGCGTTCAGCGGCGACATCAGCTCGGTCAATCTGCAAAGGCATACCGCGATCTTGACTTCATTGCGCGAGTGGACGGAGCAAGTGTCCAACGTGTGGCAGCACGTTCTCGCCCGACCTGGGCACAATCTCATCCCGACCTTTGCGCCGGATCTCGGCGACATCCGCCGTTCTCCGCGCGAGCGGCCAGTTGTGATTCCCACCCTCGTCCCCTTCCCACATCCCCAATGAACCACGCCAATCCTCTCGCTCCTCTCTCTATCTTTGAGTCTCCCCTCTCTCTTCCCCACCTTCTGGCAATCCGATCTTCATCCTTCTCTTTCCTTCTCATTCGAGCCTCTTTCAGTCCCTCTTATCAATCCTGGGCATTGGCGGCTGTGGCGCGAAACTTTTGAGGAGCTGTCTTTTTGCTTGGCCAGAGTGTAAGTGACGTGGACACAAACCGACGAGCATCCTGCGTGGATCGAAAATCCGGAGCTGCTGATCATCCAAGCTTGGAGGACTAACGTGGAGGGCGATCTTCTTGGCTTTCTCTTTGGATCGGTACGGACGGGGCGCCGCCAGCTGATTGCACAGGAGCTCATCGCGCCGATCGTGCAGTTGGCGGACGATCTCTCGCCTGACATCTATTCACAAAGTGACGACAATCCTGCTCCGCACGTTCTTGAGCGGTCATTAGATCCATATCTTCAGTGGACTGCGTGCTTGGAGGAACCCAGGGATGAAGACACGCTGCCGTCACGCCAGGAGTATCTGAAGCCGTACGATATCATCCCTCACGCCTTCTATCCGAGGGCAGAGGAAGTGGTGATCAACGACGACGACGAAGAGGAGGAAAAAGAAACCGGATGTGGGTGGGAAGCCTTGCCGGAGGAAGCGACGCGCACGGGAATGGAGGCGGAAGATCCGGAGGCAGCGCGAAGGCGCGAAGAAATTTCCACCGGGAAGCGACAACTGGAGTTCGCCAGCGAAGCCAGCCTGCGCATCGGTAACGATCCGACCAGAGATCCGGAGCCGCGAAAGGCCGAAGATGGCGACCCTGCAGCCGCCACCTCAAGTACCGCGCGACGGAGACGGAGCCGATCCCCCTCCTCCTCCAGCCCCACCCGTCCCCCAGTTCGCCCACGTACCGATGCGGGCGATAGGCCTTCATCCTCGGATGCTATCCCGGCGACCCCTTGATTTCCTCACCCTTGAGCAGATCCGCGCCCCAGTCACCTTCCCTCCCCATCCCTTCCTTCCCCATCTCTTCCGCGACTTCTACTCCACCCGCCTACTCGCCACCGTCTACCCTCACGCATCCCTTCAGCCTGTTGCCCCCACGTTCTGCTGGCATATTCTCTTGTTCAGCGCTGCATGGGAGCGATGCAACGTGGTAGAAGTTTACTGCGTCGCCACGGGGACAATCCCCGCCTGCCGCCACTACAAGATCTTTCGAGCGGCGCTTTTCCGCACCCTCTCCTCCTTCTATCGCGACTACCTCGCTTCCCTCCCTCGTAGCGGCGATCACTTCCCCCACTTCCACCGGATCATCCGATATGAGGAGCTTCCGGTGACGATGGAAGGGATGAATCGCTTCCTGCCCCCACTTCCTCCCCATCGAACCCGTGAAATCCCCTCCATGTACCGCCTCTATTGGCCCATTCCAACTAGGAGGTAGATCCCGATCGCATCACTATTCCCCCCCCCCCCCTCTCTCCCTCCCCTCTCTTCATCCAATCAGCAGGGGAAAACGACACGAATCAGTAAGCTTCGCGAAGATCACGCCATCAACACT
>BFEA01000112.1:208311-225933 GCA_003427395.1 Chara braunii | reverse complement strand
CTCTCTCTCTCTCTCTCTCTCTCTCTCTCTTGCGCCTTGCTTTTTGCGCGCCCATTTCCCTTTCTTGATCATCTGAATCTTGGACCCGTCTTGCGCTACTTCTCGCGCCTTTTCTCTTGCCACCCTCTGAATCTGGCGCACGACGCCCGATCGATCCATCGATAACTCCCGCTCGCCAATCAGGTGCGTGGATCAATAGGACCTTCCTATTGCACGGCGAATCTGATTGGTTGAACCTTGAGTTCGAGGGATCAACATGGCGTTCGTAGAGCACTCTTCTCAAAGTCTTCTCCTCCTGCTTCTCCTCTTMCATAGCTTTCCCGTCGCTTTCTCCCCCTTCTATCTCCCTTGTCGCAACTATAAAACCCGCAAGCGCGTCCGCAAAGCTCTCTTACGTTCTCGACTCTCAAGCCAGCTYCCGGGAAGCAGTGGCTAGGCAGAGTGTTTGGTGCGAGTCGGAAAGTCCTGTCGGGCTGACGATAGGCTGGCCGGTTGCGCGCTGGATCGCCACGACAGACTGTGGGATCTGGGCGAACCGTGTCGAGTCTACGGCAGCGGGGTGACGATCGCAGTGGTGGGAGTCAGCACGCGGCGGCCGGGATCGTCGGTGCGGGTATGAGGATCGATGAGTAGAGTTGAGTGAGTGATTGGCCCGGGGCCATTTTGGAATTAACGGCGAATGCGCCTTTGTTGTTGCGGGTCTTTTTCTCTGACAACACTGAACTTCCTTCTTTTGGGCTGCGTCATCTCCTATCTCGACTCTCCTCCCTCACCTTCCCCTTCTCCTCTATCTTTGAATAATGATGTGTCTCGATGCTTCTCTCCTTCTCTCCCTTTTTCTCTCTTGGATGAGCATGAATCTGTATGCTTCCCTTGCGTGAAAGAACTTCTTCCGGAACTCTTCCATTAGTTTTCTGGGTAATCCTCCTACGCGAGGACCCCGTCTTCTTGTCTTGTGAACGGTGGATGCATGTGTACTGTGCAAGCGATCCATCTTTTCCTGTGCATGGCTCATTTTTTGCACCTTCCACAGTGGATGTATGTATGGGGATCAAGCAGCCGAGCTACGGGGCGGCCTCGAGAAACAAGGCGCCTGGGATCAACGACGCGCTGGCTCACTAAACCTGAGCCGAGGATTGGTCCCTTAGTTATATGCATGACCTAGCTGCGGAAGTGTCTTCTTTGCCCTCTCTCTCTCATGTGTTGAAAGGGATTGATTGTGAGTTGCGCGAGTGTTTTCTTTTCTTAATGACGTCGCCAGGTCTTTACAATTGATTGATATGTGGAATGACCAGTACCCTCCGATCGGGCACCAGCCTCCCGTACCTCCCGTCCCATCACGGCCTTTTCCCTACAACGAGGGAAGGACACGTGTATGCGAGTGGAACGTACGAGAAGCTGTTGCACAAATCGGCGGGCGGTATTACTTCCCTCCGGCAAATCGTTGCTCAGATTCGTGGAAGCTGGGTTTGTCATTATCGATACGCACTTCCCACCTTACTTGATATTGTTGCCATTCAACGGGTTGATTGTCATCCCGTGGACGGCAGTAGAACCCCACTGGCCGCGCACTCTATGCACCGAATGTCAGCGTTTTGAGCCCTACGAATCCAGGGGTTTCCACTACCGTATGCGGAGTGAAGACGGGCATAAAGAAAGAGCCACGCGACTGAGACCATCCACGTCAGACTCGGAACTGACAAGCGAACGACGACGAGATTTGATACGAAAACGAGAAACGCGAAGCGTGCCAACGCCTTTCCGTTCTAAACGACGGGCTGTAGCCCGGTGGGAAGCCCGACAATACTTTTTGGATTGAATTTGGATTTTTCTCTTTTCTCGTTGTGCCCGCGCGCGCATTCCGCGACGAGCGAAGGCAATTGACTTGCTTCATCGGACCAACACGGGGGATTTCAGTTCCATCTGTGTCCCCACACTCGATTTCCAAAAATCCTTGGCACATCCGATCTTGCTGTTTTTCTGGGCCTCTTTTCCGCACGCCTAACACTCCGAACGAAAGACAGCACAGGGCGTGAGGTTAGCGCGTCACAATCCTAATTGGTCTGAGCGACTGCATGACCGGATCAATGCGTGGACTGTGGCTGCGTCCCCCACGCCGCGGCTTGGCCATGCTGACGTAGACACTTCCTTCTTTTTCCCTTCCTCTCACTTAGGCATAATCTCGGGTTTCTTGCGCAAGCATGCACGCTATAAATTTCACAAGCGCAATTAGTTTGCTCTCCATGAAATTTTGGAGTTAGCGCGGTCAGGGAGGATCGGCTAGCAAGTCAGCTTAGGAGGTGAGTAGACGAGAGAGTTGGGTGACCCCACAAGCTGGTGCCAAGTATGTGAGGTTGACGTGTGGGCCGCGACGGAATGTGGCGCATGGGCGAACCTGGCTTGCATAATCGGACCAAGTGGGGTGACAACTCTGTTTTGATGCGAGGCAACGGACTGCCCGCATCGGGAGTGGTGTGGAGAAGGAAGAAGAGAGCGAGAGAGCAGATGTGCGTGGGATGGTGTCTTTCTTCCGACCTTCTGTATAATTTTTGATTCCAACATTGGCCAATTTTGTTGCGGCAATTTCGGATGTCCCAGTGATTCGCCATGGATTTTTTGTTTCTTGTGTGTTGTCGAATGAACTCTTGCCCTCCTCCCACCCCTTCTCAAGCGGTCTTTTGAGTTTCTCATTTTTCTTGTTTTGCTCAGTGGTGCTCTATGCTGCGCGATAACTCCGGATCTGGTCGGATATGTTCATCGTGCATGTTTTTGTTCGATTGTCAGCCTTTGATTCTTGTGTGACCCCGGGAATGTTGTGATGTGTTGATCCTCAACGCCTGAGCGGTTGCTCCTTTTCCTTTCTTCTGTTAACCAATGGCATGGATATGCATGTAATGGTTGGATCTCACCTGGAATGACGATGTCTGGAAAAAGGGTAGTTGCATGCATGCGGGATAGGATCGATACGCCAACAGGACCGCTCACCACGGACCCACTGACGCGGGAGGACAAGATCTGAAACATTCTCGCTCATGCGCGCGCCCTCGTATGACAACGATCCAAAAAGTGGAGTCGTGATATACGCGCGCGTCTGCACGAGTCGACCTCGGCCTTGCTTCACCATAACAAATGTGTGTCCGCCAACTAGGAGATGGCTATAGAAGCGCCCTTCTGGGTCACCAATCGTGAGAGCTTAAGGGATCCGGAATACCGTGAATACAGGGAGAGGGAACAACTTAGGCGACAGGGGAACCTGAGAAATCCTGAATATCCCTGTCAGACTGAAAACGATCGACCGTGTGTGGGGGACTTTCAGTGGGCTATAGGCAGGGATCCTACGATCCCGGACTATCCCAACACCAGTAATACCCAATAGTATATATCTCCGGGTTTCGTCGCTATCAATACCGATTTCCCTTCTTTCTATCTTCTCCTTCCGTATCATCAGCTCAAAGTAGTACTGTGGAATTCCATAGATCGCTATTGGCCTCGCACACTGTGCGTGGAGTGTCAGCGAGACCGCGCGTATCGAGCCTCGGGATTTATCCGACGAACCCAAACCAAAGCCGAGCAACGCGCGCACAGCCTTCGTCTGAGGCCAGCCTCGTCGGATTCTGAGGCTTGCTATAAGCGAGGCCAACAACTGTTTAGGCAGTGTGACACGCATAGCGTTCCGCCGGTCCACCAAATTCGCATCGGATTCCGCCCCCGACGACGGAGCCAGCGAAGATGGTAACTCCATTTTCCACGACGTAAAGGCCAGACGCGCCTTGTGCCTACTATCTTGCACGACTGCCCCTAAAACTCGCCACCGGAGATCTCAATTCCGACCTGGGACTCCACCCCCCCTTTCCTAAAATCCTTGGCACACCCCCTTTTCGCACTTCGGGGCCCCCCATCTCACTCCGATCAGGAAGTAGCGCTGGGCGTGAGGTTGGGCGTCACACTACAACAAAGAGGTCTACTCACGCATGCCTGAGCTCTAGGGTAGGGTAGGGATATAAGTCGCTCCGACTAGTCTGAGTTCCGCCTAGCCTTGGGTAAGTTAGGGGAAGACGGTAAGATGTGTCCGTGGGTGCCAGCTTGCCTTGCTTAGGCACTCCTGCTGGGTAGACTCTCTGAATTGGGCCTGTAGAAGATTACACGAGCCTGGCGCCCGAAGTTCCTGTATGTCAAGGTTCGTCCGCTTCCGCTTCCACTAGGGCTTGGGGGTTGGCCCAGCCTTGGTGCTTGTCACTGCTGTCTGGTCCCCTCAATACTGGTAGGGTGATGCTCCTGAGTGCTGGTCTCACTGAGGTAGGATAGTAGGGACAGGGGGTGCGCTGGGAGCATTAACATGGGGATGGGTAGGGTAGGTGGCCTATTTTGTCAGGACAACCATTGGCTGGCGCTGCCAGCAATCACCGCGGGTCTTGTCCTTCAAGTTGGCCTCTACAACACCCTGGACTTTTGTGGATATAGATGGGGGAAAAAAAAAAGAAAAAAAAAGGAAGGATCATTTTATATGCGAGACACACATTCATTCATACCGCGTGAAAGCGAGCATTGCATTCCATGCACAACAGTTGAAAGTGAGCGCCCAGCCACTTATAAGAGAATAACCCATATTTGTGCCCATCTTGCAAGCGGAAGAGTGTAACGGGAAAAAACACACATCATTAACCATTCGTTCAGCGGAAGCAAACCGTATCACTCGACACAAAAGAGAGGAGCAAAAATTTCATACATTCACTCAAGACAAACATCCACATACGCCACATCCGTAACTTCAAATAGAAATAAGCATGAGCACTAAAAAAAAGAAGAGCCGAGAGATGAGTAGATGTACCACACTTCCGATAGTAGGACTCCAGGGGATAGAAGGGGCAAGATAAGGGGAAGTTGAAGAAGATAGGGGTTGGGCGATAGGGAGGTGAGTTTCACAGAAAAAGGGGTGACAAAATTTCGGACAAGGTGTGGAAACTGGAAAAATTCGGGCACCTTGAAAATAGAGACAGTATACTGTATGAGAGGATGGTAGATGGGCAAGGGACGAGGGATGGTAGTAGGTGGCAAGTACGATATAAGCAAACTTAGCATAGGAAATGTAAGTAGGTCATCTGAGTAGGATGGTATCAAGATATATGGAGAACAAGTAAAACTGGTAAGGAGAATATAACTTCATAGAGGGAGCATGACTATAGGTAGAGACCGGTGTTATAGGAACAAGTCTGTTTGGCTTTTCCGAGAGGATTTGGTTTAAGGGAGGAGACAAGCGGCCAGCAAGGCTGCTGCGCTCTCCCCCCCCACTCGCCTCGCCACCCCCGGGTATCTGGCGTGCAATCCCTCTAAGAAGTGGTAGACCCGTCATAATTTTGCAATCCGTCGATCACCCCTATCTAGCCACTACTCCACTCGAGTTGGCGGATAGCGTAAGGGAGAGACAGCGAGACGCGCTTGCGAGATTTATAGGTGTGAACAAGGTGGAGAGGAGATATGTAGAAGAGAGAGAAAGGCAGGGAGAAGAGCTGAAGATAGGAGGTTAGGAAGGCCATGTCGATCCCGAAGAAGCGCTCGTAGCCAATTGAAGCGTCATATGAGAAGGCCGGAGCCGCTCTCGGTGCGACAATCCCACTTGCTATGGGCACTTGGGGCTTGGCAATATGCGTTTGGGTGTAGATGAAGGCGGGAAAAAATGTTAGGAGAGATGACATAGGGAGAGACCGAGATTCAATGGGATCAAGAAGGAAAAGAAAGACAGAAGAAGGGAGAAGAGGACAATTACTTTTTGCCAAGGAAGGTGCGAACAAGGAGGAAGAAGAGCACCCGAAAGATTTGCATGCGAAGGAGCAAGTGCAAGAAAGCATACTCAAAAAACGAAAGGGGTTCTAGAACCATTTTAGCTAATGCCTGTTTAGCTCGATCCGCAAGAAAAAGGAAGTGGTTCCGTCCGTCCAAGTTTGGCCATCGAACTTCAGTGTTCGAACTAATTCCATTTTTCCTCTCGTCGAAGGCACGAAAACAAGTGGGTATTGCGATGCAAAAGGGCCCCAAGGGCACAACTGAAAGGGCCACTTTTCCAGGCCTATAAGCAAACATCACACAAAACTGACTCCCAACCATACAACTACAGATTCACATGCCAACAGGCATAGCAGAGATGAAGGATGCAAAAACACTCAATTGCAAAAGATAATGTGCATGGAGCGCGGAACCTGCACTCTACTTAAACAACCAGATCAGGATGACCCCGTGCTATAACCAAAGCAAACTTCCACTCACGAGACTCAGTAGATGGTACAGGGAACACGACGGGTAGGTTGCTGGCATCCCCCGAGAAAAGAAAGAGAAAAAAACCGCGTGAGTGAGCTAGAGAAGGAGAAAATGGACCACACGCACAGAGAAGGCCTGCGCCCTGCAGGAATCAGGCGGCAAACAGGACCAAGGGACTAACGACAAGGATTGTGGAACCATCGTGAATCCGAGGCAGGCGGCAAACAGGACCAAGGAACTAACGACAAGGATTGTGGAACCATCGTGAATCCGAGGCCGATCTGAGCGGGCGATTGCCTGCACTGTAAGCACTTGTCAGAGTTGTATCCTAGTGAGTGCTTTTTTGATTTTTTGATTTTTTGATTTTTTGATGGACTGTTTTTATTTTGTCCATTTTGGACAGATTATGTAGCTGGGCACTCTAGGTGAGGACTGCTTGTCTTAGCATGCTTTAGCGTGTAAACACGTTTTTTGGTTTTCCCGGCGACAAGAAACAATCGTAGATGGTACTAGGAACCGGTACCAGGGACCGGAGTCAAATTTTTGGGAAGTGAAGTAGGATTTATAGAGCGAGCGGATGCCGCGCCGATCAGACTGAGTAGCATAGGGGATGAAGGTCTGGAGCATGAGTTCTCTTTCCATGTTGTGTGACGATGCAGTTATGCTGCGACATTAAATCTCCACTACATTGTTCCTAAGACTGTGTGAGATCAACCGATGTCGTCACTCTGTTCAGTCCTTCAGGCACGACGAGCCTGTGTGATGCTGTGGCACGCAACCCGCAGTCCTGGTAGAGTTACAGTCAAGATCAAGGACAGAGTTTAATGAGAGGCACAGTCGTCTTTGAAGCGGCGAATGACCGGCAGAGTTAGGGGAGTCAGATAGACAGGAGGGGAGGGCCTGATACACGAGGAGGAGAAATTTCAAGGAAGTCAAGAGATGAGGGGAAGATTAAAAAGATTGCAGAAACGGGACGATAGGTCGAGCCGCGCAGGGGGTACCACTCTCCATGCAACCCAGTATGACCATCTCATATGCAGCCCATGGCAAAGGGAACAGGAAAGGTTGCAAGACAATAAGAGCAAAGGGAAGTTGGCACAAGAAGAAAGGGAACAGAAAGCTGGCTTGCTTACATGCAGGCATTCAAACTTTCACACCTGTCAGCGCAACCAAAACAGATTCAAAGTGGCAGAAAACAAAAACAATTCTAAGAAATAACGGCGGACGCAGCATGTTTTGAAACCCTAAAGGCAAAAAAAACATCGCGCCGGCAAAGAACCAAGCGCCAACTCGAAATGAGCAATTTCGGTCCAAAAGTATCTGTTGGGCTTTTTTTTTTTTTTTTTTTTTTTTTTTTTTTTTTTTTTTTTCCCCCTTTACACCCAGCTCAGCAAGTGCCAACATGGAAAGCGGAGACCGCCAGAAGCACGACATTATAGAAGGAGGGGGGGATCAGCTGACGTGTCAACGGGATCCGCATGAGAGGCTGTGGAGNTTTTTTTTTTGTTCCCCCCTCTGACACCACGGCGGACCCCTGTAAATATGACACCCCCGGTCTGACACCACGGCCGTCAGTACTTCCGTTGCCTTTTTGAACTCGGCGCGGTTTTCTTTGCCGATGCGTGTTTTTTTTTGCCCATTCGATACTCAAAGGTGACATGAATGTACTTACCTTAAAAAAAAAAGAAAGTCAGTGTTAACGAAATGGTAAATATTCACTCATTCACGTGTGTATGCACACAGATGTGCATATATGATATGTGTGCGGACATCATGCCAATGTACAGAGACATGTGTACCTGTGCCAGCATCTATACTCTGCAATTATGGAGGTGTGCTACGCACGCATGTCTACGCTGGTTAATGCACCAGTACACCACATATAGGCCCATGGGTGTCAGCATGAAACCCTCACCACTTCGGAGGCCACCGATTTTTCCCCCCCAACAGCAGGCCTGACCGCGTTGTGCCTGCACCCTACTTAGTTTTGCTTGTGGCGACAAAAAACTTTCTGCAAGGCTGGGACCGTGTACTAGCGGTTTAAACCAGCTGTTTTTGGAAAAATATGCCCACTAGTCACGGTCAACACGAGACCGCAGAAGCGCTTGGACTGCCCATCACATAACAAAAAGACTGGCACCGCCATGCAAAAATTGTGCGCTACAACAGTTTGGATTTTTTTATTTTTTTATTTTTTTTTTCCGAGAATAGCCCTTGTGATATCCCTCTATCCTGGCGGCAGTAGGAGAACTGTCAGAATTGAGGGCTTACCTTTCGGGCTGCTCCATCTATTGGTGGGGAGCGGCACCTGCTGGAAACCGGGTCCAGCGTCCCATTAATAGATCTTGTAACACTGAGATTGCTGTTTGGTGTTTCCTAAATGGGTTAGATTTCTTAAGGCTGGGCAAAAGTCCTTGTTAGGAAAAAGAGGCTGGGAACAACTGGTGGTTTAACCACCAGTACATCGCACAGGCAAACTTGCCTGAGAATCAGAATCGATCTAATCCAAAAATCGCGGAGGCACTGGGCTACGGGACCACAATTGTTGGCAGCACCAGCCACAAAAGGACAAATGGTGTGCTGCTGGCGGCTCGGCAAAGCTTGGCATGAAGTGCGAGTCCACCACGGCAAGAATGTACTTCCCGGTTTATGGTGCTTTTTTTGGGTTGTGCGCAAGGGCTTCAAACTGAGGATAGGACCCCTGTGGCCCATGAGCCCGCATTGGAGGTCGAAGCAAAGGACAAACAAATTGGGAGAAAAAACTTGCCGCCTGCAAGTAACCCCAAAGTTAACCCCAAAATCATGAGTCAATGCAAAATCCATTGAGACGACATGTGTGGACTGAGATGCAGGAGCGTCTTGAATGGATGCCAGCAAATCTGTGAGCAACCCCTCATCACCATAGCTGGGACTTAGATGATAAAGGGTAACTACTAACTAACCATGACAGTGAGGCTATCAGTAGGGGCGATATAGTTACTGTAGCCTTTAAATAGCTCACTAACTCTACTTGCTTAAACCACCAGTACTTGGCCCAGCTATCGGCCGCGGAAAAAAATAGAGTAGAAACGTTTCTAGTTGGATGAATTTGGGCACTCCTGGAGTGGCCCGTACGTTTCCTAAAATCGCATAGCGTTAACGGGCGCGACTTTAGGAAGTACTGGTGGTTTAATGTTCTCTTACCTTACTTTTCTTGGAGAGGCTTTATTGGATTTAAGTGATTTGGAATCGTCTCCCCAGTGGACTTCCAGGGCAACCTTAGGACACGAAGTGGGCAAAGCCGAAGGCCCGATTCTAGTGGATAAAGCCACACAAGACGAGACATTGGATCTCGTACTCGACTAACTATGTTTGCTACTAGAAAAAAAGAGTTCTGTTTTTCATCTTGTGACTGTCACATGGAAGCCTCTATTCTAGCAAGTGTGATCAGCATCCCTTCATGGCCAGGGGACCAACTGCACCTAAGAAAGTCAACCCAGGCGCAACAGTAAGCGTCTACCAGTCAATCCAAGAGTCAAAAAAATTCTCCAGGCGTTAACCGTCACCACAGATCACAGACAAATACAAGGGCTCAGAGTCTGTTTTCAGAAGCATCCAGGGCCTACCA
Organism: Chara braunii; assembly: GCA_003427395.1. Classification (NCBI taxonomy): domain Eukaryota; kingdom Viridiplantae; phylum Streptophyta; class Charophyceae; order Charales; family Characeae; genus Chara; species Chara braunii. Next base: position 216,074 of record BFEA01000112.1, on the reverse strand, counting down.
GATACAGCGTCAGATCGAAGCAAGATCACAGCTGCCAAGAAGAAGAATCTCAGCCATTCGTGGTCCAGCAAACTTCCCACACCAGGCCCACCAAACGCAACATACTTTGCCTGCCTGTAGCCTTGGGGACTAACTTTGCCGTGCACATTTGGGCTCGAGCCGCTGAAGCCCTGCTGAGCATCAACTCTCGCAAGCTTTGGATAGAGGAAGAGCGCCGGGCACAGAGAGAGAAAAGAGTCAATAATAGCCATACCTGGGATGAGAAGGTGTCGAAGCAACATAGCCTACTAAGCCTAGAGTGCTGAGGGAATGAGATGGCGAGGTATGAGGGAGATGCCCTCGCCATCTACACACACACACACACACACACACACACACACACACACACACAGAGAGAGAGAGAGAGAGAGAGAGAGAGAGAGAGAGAGAGAGAGAGAGAGAGAGAGAGANGAGAGAGAGAGAGAGAGAGAGAGAGAGAGAGAGAGAGAGAGAGAGAGAGAGAGAGAGAAGCTTACCTGGACTTACCTGTGGGGTATGGTTGAAGAAGGACGCATCACTTTGCGTCGGAAGGTCCGCATGACGATTATCTGGCCTTGTTTGTGATAACACTGGGGCCAGGGTGATATTGGCATTGAGAGCAGCATTGTGCATATTAGGGAACCTGTGTGTGAGAGTGCAGAGAAACTTCCCCAGTAGCAGATGCTAATATGATGCTTACTTGCTGAGATGACACATTGAGGGAGAAGAGACGAGACATTGTAAAGATTATCTCGAGTTATTTTTTTCTTCCCACTCCTCTTGTTCTTCTGTCTGGTGGTTTGACTACATCGTTATCTCCATGCAAAAAAAAAAAAAAAAAAAAAAGGTCATTCGTTGACCATTGTGAGTACTACACGCATGGTGATGACTGTATGAGCTCCAGTCAGATCCAATTAGGTAAATAACCCTTTGAAATATAACTGCGTATACTATATACTGTATACAATGTATAGAGTACCATAGATTGATTATAGAGAAAAAACAAACCAACCTTCAGAACTTCAACGAACTCATGGGCCAGGTCATCCAGTTTCTTCCTCAGGTCTCGTATCTGCGCCATTTCACACGATGATCGAATTTACATGGGCACACCAGCACATTCACACGCCCCCGCCAAAGAACGAAAGGAGGACACAACAGCAGCACTGGGTATCAGTCTTGCTTGACTATTCAGTCTTTTTTGGGGAAAGTACGCGGGAGTCACAAAAATGAGTTATAATTGCACTATGGGCCAAGATACAGTTTGCAATTGCAGTTCGGGCAATGCATACAACCCAGCTTTCTGGCCAGGTAGGGTGCCCAAAGTGCAATTGCAAACTGTATCTTTGCCCAATAGTGCAATTATAACTCGCTTTTGTGACTCTACTGAAGTTACCCCTCAGTCTTTTTTTTCCCCCACTTACATTTCAAATCCAATAGGGATATTCATGACCAATGAGAAAAACAGGTTCATATCCTTTGGGAGTGTGATAGAGCTGGGAATGCAATGGAGACGGCGAGGATGGGCTCAGCTCTAAAGTAGTATACACACAAATCGACAAATGTACATCCCAGAACGATAAGTGGGCATTTATATTTTTCTGCCATGCGCATTCGTCGATTTGTGTGTTGATAAAAGCATTACACAAACAAATCAATCGTCTAGAAGAACAAGCCCGATGACATAGGACTCATTGAGATGAGCTCAATTTCTGCAAGTTTAGGATGATGCCATGAGGCCATGAGCCGCACAACGTTTTTCTGTGTTTTTTTTTTTTTTGGACCGTTTCTCGATTTATGTGTGTCATCCTCGGGTGGGGGCCATGTTGACCTTCTCTGTACCGTTCCAATTTTGACGGATGTCTCGGAGGACTGAGCTGCCCAATGCTGCGATGAGCAAAAGCAAAAGGGGTATGGATGTTCACTATTTGAATTCTGGGGGTTGATTTATTCCCACTTTTTTTTTTTTTTGGGGGGGGGGGAACTGGTGCCGGCGGGTTCACAAAAGAATAGAACCTTATGGTCCTGGCTCCATTCCATTCCGGGGAGCGTTAATCCGGTTCCTTTTCCACACTCCACTAATGGTTAATAGGCGGTGTCATTTTCGGCGAATTTTGCACCGAAACTGCCATATTTCCCTGAATTTTTGCTTTTTTTTCTCGTTTTTCTCGTTTTGTGTGTGTGTGCATGTGTGTGTGTGTGTGTGTGTGTGTGTGTGTGTGTGTGTGTGTGTGTGTGTGTGTGTGTGTGTGTGNGTGTGTGTGTGTGTGTGTGTGTGTGTGTGTGTGTGTGTGTGTGTGTGTGTGTGTGTGTGTGTGTGTGTGTGTGTTATAGATTTTCCCCACAACAGGCCCAATTCCACCCAGGTGAATAGATTCAGAATCAAAGCAGTGTCCTATTGCAGACAACGAGAGCATTTGAGATGAGAGAGCCCAACATATTAAAGCAATTTTATAATTAGACAGTTTTTTGGTTGTCCTTGGGGTACCCCTTTCATTTGTTCTTGCAGCTCCCCTTCTACTGTGCCTCTTACGTACAAGGCTGCCAACGTTGATTGTGGTTGAGCGGCAGCTGCCCACATCCCCGTGTGCCTTCACAGTCCACTTGCACGTAATTTCAGGAGGCAGAGTAAAAGGGAAGATATGCTCCTGTGCATTTCTCTTCAGAGCTTCATACTCCTGCTCATTTCACTTCAGATCTTCAAATTATACAGTCTTTAAGTCCGTCATTCATCTTCATACTTCCGTTCATTTCATTTCTGATCTTCATATCGTCTGTTCTCTTAATGATGCTCATTCGTATGTAGTTGTTAGTAGCACAAAGGGAGTGGAGGGGAGGGTGGAGGGTAAGGGATAGAAGGCGGAGTTCTATAGGAGTATGGGGCAGGGGAGGTAGGGGCAACGGGAAGGAAAGATAAATATGTGGAGGCAGAATTCTAAATATTCACCGCTGAAACAGACTACTCTAGCATGGCACAGGGTTGCACCAAAAAAAAAAAAACCTATGGCAAGTGGCTACCCCTACAGACCGGACAGGACCGGTTCGGGTGTGGGCTGTGGAAGCACCACATCCAATTTTCACAGTCACAGTTGCTGCATCGAATGGCACGGTGCAGACAGATGTCACAGGCTACGTGGCTCGTACATGCTAGGAACACAGAGGCACATCGACCGCAATTATAGAGGCGTTGCCATTCCAGCCCCTGTCTACAAATTGGACATGACATGTCGGGGTGCCGTACATGAGTACAGTACTGACTGTCATCCTACGAATGGAAGCAAGAACTCGCAGGGACTATCCCTTCATAATCCTCACAGCACAAGGCGTGTGAACCGCATGCTAGTTGAATCTCCGGCGGGTCATCACAAAGCGGCATGGAGCATCTTTCTTGGGCTTCCTCAGTATTTATTCCTTCTCTATGGGCAGACGACGACAGGGAGGATCGGTCCAACGCAAGGGCGTTCAGCTGCTGTAGGATTTGATCTGCAACAGCTCGCCCTGGTGGTGATAAACTATGAGCACATCGCTCTGCCGGTGGTTCATATAGAAGTCTATTTTCCTCCTCGGACTGCTGTGTCCATCGTTCGTCTGGCAAGAAAGAGGGAGATCCGTCAGCGGTTGCCGTAGGTGTATGACCAACACCGCACGTGGGACATGCTAGGAGAGGATGCGGAGGGTGATGGCACCGGGGATACTCCACGCACTAAAGTCACATACTTTCTGTGACAGCTTCCTGGAAGCGTTGACGACACATGGCATGTTGCTGACATGTCATTAGTATGGAAGGCTGGCGTGCACAATTATTTAAACATGGAAGACCAAGGCCACAACGACATGCTGGGCAAGTAATCAGGGGGTGGGGGGGATGAGCACAGGACAGGGGATCACAATTTTCGTGTGAGAGGCTAGCAGCGACCATCCCTTCATAGTGTTCGGAGCAGAGGTTATGTCGTGTACATGCCAACCGAACTGCACCTCTGTGTGTGTGTGTGTGTGTGTGTGTGTGTGTGTGTGTGTGTGTGTGTGTGCGATACGCATGTGCTTTAGGGTATATCTGTATTCAGTTTCGAGAACTTTCGACATATTTGGATCAGTAACGAAAAGGTTGGCAAAAACACCGAATTCGGAGAAAAAATTGGCGAACTCCGAGAGGTACTCCGAATATGGTTTTTTATATTGCTTTTGAGTGTCTTTTTTATTTCGTTTTTCTTTGCCTCTTTTTTTTTTTTTTAATGTTTGTATTATACTATTATAAGCCTGCATTGATGCGGCGAAACCCCCCAAATTCTGGGCCTTCCATTAACCATCTCTCCTTTTCCACAGCATTTATTCATTCTTGTTATTTTAACTTATTTATTTATTTACTCATTCATTCTTGTTCACATTGACAAAACTTGCAGCTCACCCAGCCCATGCAGCTGAATGGTATACACGTAGTAACCTTTCGTAAACAGATCACGAGTTTGATCTTCGAATCCCGATCCAGTCAAACGAATACAATATCATAAGAGCCCTTAGGAGCTACTTTCCTCTGAAAATAAAATTAAAATGGTGGGACGGGTAGAAGTTAGCTCTCAAGTTCCACGTGACTTTCCCCGATGCTGCCGGCTTAGTGCCGTGCCCTGGGTCCCACCCTCTACTCTCTCTCTTGCTTCTCCTCATGACCGAGGGCTATACAAGTTGGATGATCTGGTAGAGGATTGGTAAAGAATTTCTCCGACGTAAGAGAGGCCCGTGTTCTTCCTCTTCCTTTGGTCTCCGGTAGGAGGGCAACCATAGCTTTCATCTCCCCCTTCTCATCTTGGTGCCCTTACACTCCCACTTCTCTACTCGACAGCGATGCTAGAATGTGGCTGTGAATCGCCCAGCGCATGTGGCTGAATGTTACACAGCACAACACACATGTAACTGTCAGGAAACAGAACAAGAGCTCGAATCCCGACGGAACCAGATGAGTCAGATGAAAACAGAATACACTTCGCAGCTACCCATGTTTCTTAAAAACCAACAAAAAAAGAGAGAGAACCTATGAATGAATCATCATGGCAGTGATGCCACCATAGCACTGGTGCTGGGAGCTACACAGCAGTATGTGATGACAGTGGTGCTGCTACACAGGCGGTTTGCAGGGAATGATGGCACACACACAGACGTCAGATGATGTAGGTCATACGGAGAGGTGGTCCGCAGCGAGCAAAAGACATGCATGCCTACCCTAGTTACCCTGTGTCTGGAAGCGTACGTAAAAAGGCCTCGACAGGGAATCTGCTGGGACGTATGCTTCTTGCACACTGTGAGCACACTATGGTTACCGTCGTAAGCTGAATATAACGCCCGGGCGTTATTTTCGGGTGAAGACGGTAGTCATTGTTCTACCATGAGGCTGAGCATCGGAAGGCCTGGCAGGGCTTTTTCAACCAACAGGATTTGAACTCCAGTCTATTTATCAACAGTTAGATGCTGTCCAGGGGCGTGAAGTTAAAAAAAAAGAAAAAAAAAGAAAAAAAAGAAAAAAAAAAGATGGCGTGGCACTCAGCCACATGGGTTGGGTAAGGCCTGAGGAGCAGGATTTGAACTCAGGTCTGCTTATCAACAGTTACGTGTGTGTACCATTCAGCTACACGGGTGGTAAGGCCGGCACGCCTATGTTATGTACCCGATTGAACTTCAATCCACAGTGAATTCACAGGACTCGAAGGAGACAAATCCACACAAAACCGGAGAGGAGATATGCACAGTGGAAGCTCAAAATACAAAGAGAATAGAAAAACGAATTTCAATTCTCCAATCCCCCTTCCTCCTCCAATCGATCCGGAGTCCGTTTTCCAAGAACCACAAACAAAACACGCACAAGTTACAGGTCACGGGATCAAGTCCCGCAAGGCTCAAGACAAGCAAACAGCAATCAAACAGACACAATCTATGCTAGCAGTTAGTGTACACCCGCTTGCAGCACTGCAATTCATTGCACCTATGTGCATTCAAAAGACAATGTGGGGATGTAACACTCTAGATGCAGTCCTGGTGAGGAGTCCATATGACACATATATGTCCCTCGTGGTGAAGGCTGAGCGCGAGATGGGTCCCCGAACTCTGGGATGCAGTACAGGTGAGTCTTCAACTGCAGGTGAGTATGCTGGTATATGATGAAAGGTGAGCAGAAGGTTGCATGGTGAAGGATTAAAAGGTGAACAGAAGGGTGCATGGTAAAGGGTGAAGGGTGAAAGGTGAAGGGTGAAGGATGGAGGGGTGAAACGTGAAGTGTGAAAGGTGAAAGGTGAAGGGTGAAGAGTGAATAGAAGGTTGGATGCTGAAGGGTAAACAAAAGGGTGAAAGGGTGAAGGGTGAAAGGGTGAAAGGGTGAAAGGGTGAAGGGTGAAGAATGAAAGGGTGAAAGGGTGAACGGTGAAAGAGTAAATGGTGAACAGAAGGGTGAAGGTTGGAGGGGTGAAAGGTGAAGGGTGAAGGGTGAAGGGTGAAAGGTGAAGGGTGAAGGATGTGAAGGGTGAAGGGTGAAGGGTGAAGGGTGATGGTGGTGGAGGGTGACGGGTGAAGGGTGAAGGTGGTGAAGGGCGAAGGATGAAGGGTGAAGGGTGAAGGGCGAACAAGAGGGAGTGGGTTGCCACAACGGGAGCCATGGGCCTGAGGCAGTTCCGTCTTTGCGAAAACTACGCCGGAGTCACAAAAATGAGTTATAATTGCACTACGGGCCAAGATACAGTTTCGAATTGCAGTTTGGGCAAGGTATACAACCCAGCTTTCTGGCCAGGTAGGGTGCCCGAAGTGCAATTGCAAACTGGATCTTGCCCATAGTGCAATTATAACTCGCTTTTTTGACTCCCGCGTAGTTAACCCTTCTTCTTTTGTTCCTTTTCCATTCTCATCCTGGAATCAAAGATTGCCTTGCAGTCTTGTTGCAGAGGGGAAAAAAAAAAAACACAAAAAGAAAGGCGAAACTCACTCGCAGCCTCTGGGCAGTATGCCTGCCTCAGGCTGATGTCCCAAATAGGTGGATAACACTGGATATAGATTTTCCTCTCCCTAGCTTTTGCATACCTCTCATGTGAGTATGGATTTTTTTTATTTTTTTTTTGGTATGCCAGTATGGTTTCAATGTTGGAAGAAATTGGATGCTTTACTGACTCAAGAGGTTTAGGGATTCTGGGTTAAGGCCTTCACGATTTGCAGGTTTATAAGTTAAGGGTTTCGGGATTAGGTTCGGTTGGGGGGGGAGGGTGGGGGCGTGCGCAAGGGTTACAGCTTCGCGTTTAAGGATTGGGGTTAAGGGTTAAGGGTTTAGGGTTTGAGCTTTGAAGTTCAATAAGTGAAGGTTCACGGTTTAGGGGAGCCTTAGCCCTTTAGGGTTTACGCAACTTTACGGTACCCTTGCATACCTGTCGGTTTTTCTCAGCGTCACTCTGCTCCTTTTCGAGTATAAGCTGATTCAAAGCGGCCTCTCGCTTAGCTGAAGGATGCCAAGTGGACGGATTATATCAGAGTTGTATAGCAAATGCCAAATAGTTATGTTGCTTCCTTACACCTAATTAGTAATTAGACGGTGTAGTACGTCTTCTTACTCTTGGTGTGAGCTGACTAGACATCTGGGCAGAACGGATATGGAGCCAGGGCCATAAGGACCTGTTAAAAAGAAGAGAAAAAAGGGGAAAAAAAAGGAAGGTTTCGGCAGAAACGTACAAATCCTGTAGGAATGTTGGATACACCCCCCCCACCTATCCCCCCCCCCC
>BFEA01000112.1:195504-207712 GCA_003427395.1 Chara braunii | reverse complement strand
AAAAAAAAAAAAAAAAAAAAAAAAAAGAAAAAAAAAAAAAAAGAAAAAGAAAGAGGAAAAGGAATCAGAAACAGGAAAAAATGAAGGTTGAACTTCAACGACAAAACATGCTGCGACTTGGGGCACACACATAACACAAGTCCGACCATGTTTTGTCCCAAGCTGCACTGCATTATGTGTGTATGTATGTCCCAAGTCGCAGGAATGTCCTCCGTGACAGCCTCCTTCCCCTTGTCCGTTGGCAGGACAGTAAATTTGGATAATTTTTTGACCACCGTTCCGCTGATCGCCTTTCGGACTTTGGTTCTGATCTCCTCCCCGATATCACCGAGGCGCAGGGAAAGCTGTACTTCAACTGCCTTCACCGTCGTCAGTTGCTCCTCCTCACGTTTTCGTAACTTCTCTGCCTTGCGGAAGGCACGCTCCGCCTCGGCTGCTCTAGCTTCCTCCTCGGCCCGTCGAGCCTCCTCACATTCCCGGTGTCGCTGCTCCCTCTCCCCTCTTCGAGCTCGTTCCATTTCGAACGAATTCTTGCACCGAAGCTACGGTTCGACCCAACTCTGAGTCATCGATTGGATTGTCAACTGCTGGTTCCATAGCCGCTGGATGCTGTTGACCACACTCCCTTGCCAGCCCCCCTACAGTTGAACTCTGGGAGGCATATGAATCCATCCGCCTCCATCTGGCGTCTTGCTACAGGATCGCTCCCGTATCTCCAACAGTCGGTCTCGGCATCCGAAACATGTCAGTGGTCCATACCGAGGAGGGTCATCCCTCCGATCTTCGCGACCGTTGCTACGCGAACCATCTGTTCTCTCCCATCTTCTATCACGACCGCTACGTCGCCCCCCATCTGGTGTACGGGCGCATCTCCCATCCCTATCGTCTCCACGATAGTTATCGCCTCCCATCTTGAGGCTAATAAACTCCAGCCTCTCGCCGCTAAAAATGCTGGGTGTCCGTCGCACTTAGTAAAATTTCAGTGGTAGTGTTATGATCCGGGCCAATTTCGAAGCACACATTCAACAGAAAGTACAATGCCCGTACAGGCCCTAAGCTTAGACTGGTTGGACTGGTGCCCGCCTAGACCTAGCCTACAACTACTGGGCCTCTAAAAATGCCAACTTTTGTCTTCTTCTGCTCGGCCTCGAGTACCCGGCACATCTACCTCTACTTGGTGTGGTACGGGCCTACCTGCTACTTGAGTGTTTTCCACTGCTCTAAGTGCCGCGGGCCTCTTTCCCCGCCACTTGAGTGTGTTTTCCCCAATGCAACCTTCAATGTCACGGCCACAGGTAAGTACCGGCCCTTCGGGCCGTCTGAACGAACAAGTGCCCTTGCGGGTCACACACACACTCAAGCCGACAAGCACTCAGACAGGCATGCAGACCAGCAGGCACGCACACACACAGACTTAGAAAACTCAGCAACAGGGGGGGAACTCAGCAAGGCATACATTCTATGAGAAAAACTCAGAAATCAGCTGTGTGTCTCAGTCCGTGTTTGGCAGGTCATTACAGTAGTAGCACCCGTAACCAGCGTGCTCACTCACTCCTAGTTAGATGACTCCAGGAAGGTTCACACGTGCATCCGAAGGTCTATGAGATGTGACATGCATCACAGTTGATAGTACTCAGAGAGCATATCACACATCACACACGTAGTTCACACCACACTGATTGGGACGCAAAGTACACAACTCGCCAAATTCGGTCATCTTTCGTTTGTTCCACATTGACTAAGTCCAATAGTCTAGTAGTCATTTAGAGTATTATTAAATATAAAACTTAGTCTAAATGACATTGGTCCCTCTGTTCAAAAAAAAAGAAAAAAAAAAGAAAAAAGAAAAAAGAAAAAAAAGACATTGGTCCCTGCTGGTATTCATCATCTTCTTCTTCTTCTTCTTCCTCTTCTTCTTCTTCTTCTTCTTCCATACTTATTTCTTCTTCTTCCTTTGTCTATTTCTCTTTCCAAGCTCTTTCATTTCAGTTAGCAAGTTGCAATTGAATGGCATTGTCTATCTTTGAGTTTTTGCACTGCAAGATAGCAAGGATCATAACACTTGCACTATAATCAGGATAGTACAGCAGTACGGATCTTACCAAGGAGCGCTTGTATTTCAGCATTGCTCAGCTCCAGCTCCTTAATTCTCTGAGCCATTTTCGCCTTCACAATTTCAAACTCTCGGGCCGTATCACCCCTGTCCACTTGAATACATCCGACCAGAAATAAAGTCAGGACATTCTTTGGCTGAATCTGGCCGTCTTTGCGGTCAGAGACATCCAAGAAATTCCTAGTGTGAAACCATTCCCTCAGCTTCTTTATGAGCGGTTTACGTTTGTGATTGTGGAAAACAATTCAAAGAAAAAAGAAAAAAAACGCCAACAGAAAAGAAAAAGCAATGGACCAGTGAACTCGTCACCGTGCGGCGTGCGTCAACTGTAGTGTCTGCTGCTGTGTATGCAGCTTGGGCATCTGAATTTTTCTGCTTTTCACATCTGCGGAAGTGTGGCCTTCTGTTATTTTCGCATGTTTATTGTATCTAAATTTATCATCAATTGTCCTTCGGGGCATCCGTTGAAATCCGAACGATACAGAGAAGATTAGCATGGGCCCTGAGCAAGTATGACACACATAAATCAAGAAATGTGCAAGGAATATGAGCGAGAGCGTAGACAGAAATCCAAGTTGCAGAATCACGACTAGTAGTCCAGATAGTCATGTACCAAGCAGAGAGCACAATGCACCAAGATACCATTCAAATAAGAGCAATACAATTAACTCCAGTGCCAATGCCGATGCTCTCTGGTCACACCAACTCTGTATCCAATGTCGCTCCTACTGTCTGGCGCCCAGCGCCCAGCCTACACTACTCGGCCTATCTATCCTTTCTATGTTCATGCGACTGGATCACATCGAAGTTGAAGACCAGTGTACGCGACGTCATCACCAATGCCGACCGCCAGCATACACCAGGTACATTCTCTCTCCTCCTCTCATCATACGCTGTCTCCCATCTGCATGCGCCTCCTACCCGAAGACCACCATCGCCATCACCTGCCTGCGCCCCAGCAGCCCGGCTATGGCCGCCGTGCGCCAACTGCCGCAGCAGCGGCCCTCTCACCCCAGCGTGCGTGCGCGCGTCTGGCCCGCAGCGCTAATGCGGCTGCTCCTGTGCGAGTGCAGCAGCATGGCCGCATTGCCCCCCAAGGCGTGAGCCTGGGCAGGGCACTTTCCTTTACGGGCTGGAGATGTTTCCAGTAGCTTCCAGTCGGTCCGCAGTGTCTGCGCCCAGGACCACCTCTGCTGTTACGGGTCTGGGCCCCTTACAGTTGGGCACGTCCGTGCAGCCGTCCAGGCTGCAAGTGTTTGCCGCATACTCATTGGCTCGTGGAGGTTGTGTGACGACAATGCTGCTTTCTCATTCGTCCTTGGCCACAGCGTGATGTGTCGGCCTCACACTGCGTGTGCCCAGGGCGCAACTACCCAAGGCCCTGGGCTCAACTGTGCAGCGCAGCTGCCGCTTCAGGAGAGAGCCAGGAAAGGCTCACGCTGCTTTGTAACCAACTGACATGCTGCAACTGTCTGATGCCCCGCATATGGAGAAATGTCAAACAGAGGCCTCACGTGGATATTCAGGCCCGCCTTCACTTAGGGCGGGCACTAGGCTTGCTGGGGGCCACATCCCAGCACACTTGCATGTCTGATAAGGGCCCCGCGAGGGCTCTTTCCTTCTTCTTCTTTTTTTATTATAATAAAAACAGGTCATTATGGTCCTGGCTCCATATCCATTCTGGGGAGCATCAGTCCGGTTCCTGTCCACCGGCAAGTCGAGAATTGGAATACATATGCACACTCACGCTTCCTTCTGTCTGACCGAAGGAACCCTGACCAGCATTGATTGCTCCTATGTAGGAGGATTGACTGTCAGCTTGCCCTACCGCTTTTCCTCTCAGAATCCATTTTGATTCTGTCATATAGATCGCGTGCAACAAGAAAAGAGGAGAGTTGTCTGTAGTGTTGAGACTTTGGTCTCAGTTTGCCCATCACTCGGTCGTCGTCCTTGCTGGAGTTTTGCTGTGCCATTTTTTCCAGATCAATCTATTATCTGCCACTGTTGCGATCTTTCCCTGTAGGATCCAGTCTCTCATGAAAGAACGTCTCTTGGTGGCTAGCCTTTCTGGCTTGACTTTCGTTGTTGATGTAGCCTCCCTCCATCTGCACCGAATCTCAGTTTCCGTCATACTCAACAGTAGGGCCCACATTTCTTCCCTTGGCACCTCTGTTCTCTAGATAGTCTTGGTACACCTCCTTTCCCAGATCACCCACAGAGCCAGCTTCTTGAGAAGGTGAAACCAGATTTCCTTGCCGCCGTTGAGATTGTTAGTACTGTTGGATAGAAGGAGGATGTTTTGAGGAGATGTGGGGAGAGGGGGTGATGAGAAGAGGAGGGACCATAGGTCGCGAGCTTTGTTCCATATCCAGGCTGCTTCAGTGCAGTACAAGAGGCAGTGGGGCACGTCTTCTGGTCTGTTGTCTGTGCACATAACACATAATTCGGATCTGTCGGGATCCGTATGCTTCCTCCTCTTGTGGAGCCATTGATTGAAGGGCAGGGATGCGTGGGCTACAAGCCACTGCATGCTTCAGATCCTAACCGGTCTGATGGACAGGTACTTCGTCCAGGGGATGGAAATGGGGTCAGTAGGTTCTCGGTTCAGGATCTCCCTCCATTTTTCTTTGAGTCTGGGATCCGGATCTGTAGTTTGTAATCCTACGTCATAACCAAATTTGAATATCGTTCTCGTTCTCCCGGATTTCCCCAGTTTCCAGATCCACTCTTTCGGGTCAAATTTGAGGTCTGAGATGCAGACATCAGGTTGGAAGATTATCCAGGTTGACCCTCACTTTCTTCAGTCGGAAGGATTCTAGCATGTCACACTGGGGTTCTTTGTTCATAACTCCCAGCTGTTGTAGGTTGTGATTAGTGATCGGGTAGAAGAAGAATTTGGAGAGGTAGCTGGGTGCATTGGTTCGAGACAAATCGGTAAGCTATGCGAGGCTGGGTTTGGGAAATGAGTATGCCCCAGTGCCCAGATTTCCACGAGAAGCCCTCCCTTAAGAGGGACAGCCACTGTGTTGGGATGCTCTTCTGAATCTGTGTTATTTTCTGTGAGGGTGTGGCAGCCTTTTAATTCATTTCGGAGCTCCTGTTCGGTTAACCATCATCTTCAATCTTCTGCCCAAATGCGTTTCACCTGCCACACCCCTTTTTCCACCCAGGATAGCCATCTCCTGCCTTTTGTGCGTAGTGTCCAGGGTGAGCCACTCGAGTCTACGACCCAGGAATTGCAGAACAAAGGTTGTCTCAGGACCGCTTCTCTGTTTCCTGGTGCACTGTGTTTGCTCGGCATCATTTTGCTGTTGGCGTAGGGCTTGTAGTACGATCTGTTGGGTTTCTTCTCCTTTGTCTGCCTCAGTCGTTCGCCATTATCCAGAAGAGACCTCTCATGTTCGAAGGGGAGTTGATAGGTGCTAGATTTCTGATGCTGTCCAGAGCCATTTGGGTCCATGGAGTGAATTGTCTTATTCGGATCTTGACAATCCATTTCATCTGCAGTGCTATGGATTCCTGTTTGGGATCAATAAGCCCCAGTCCCCCCCTCCTGCGGTTTCCTGATGATGTGGCACCCTGTCGATACACGTGGTCCTGTTGAGGTCTCCGGTCCATAAGTAGCATCTGGCCCTGTTTTTTAGTGTTTTGAAGTCATCGTCAGGGGGGGACCAGACGGATGCCATGTACCACAGTGTGGAGAAGATTGTTGTGTTAATTAGTAGTGCTTTTCCGATTAACGAGGCCAGGGCATTTTTGCACGGGGCCATGCGAGTGATTGCCCTAGCGACGGGGTTTCAGCCCATGTCTGGCCACACTCCGTCTTTGTTTACCATGATACCAAGGAATCTTAGTGCCTGATCTCCTGTAGACCATGACATGGGTGTGGCTGTATCGACCCCCGTCTGCTAGCCACCATCCTTCGGTTTTGCCCCAATTGACCTTCATTTCTGATGCTAGTCTGAAGGCTTCCATTGCTCTTACGAGGGCTTGGAATGAGCAGTTGTTGGCACGAATGAGGACAGTGAGGTCATCGGCGAACATTAGCGCACTAGGTCGGGCGAAGTCGTGTAATGGATTGAAGTTGTGTTTAGCAAGGCGGTTAATGGAAGGGTCTTTCCGAAGGAAGGAGGCTATGGCTTCCATAACGAAGAGGAAGATGCGCGGGGCCAATGGGTCGCCTTGTCTGATCTCGAGATTGGGTAGGTCTCTGAAAGCATTTGGTCCCCTCGGCATACCAGCATAAGGCCCTCGACAACAAATGCGTGCCCGCCCTAAGTGAAGGTGGGCCCCTGAATCTCAACGAACCCTGAATTCGACAATTTTTGTAAATCTTGTTGGGCGCCAGACAGTTGCCACGTGCCAGTTGGTTACATCCGCCTTGCTTGAGAGAATCCAAAATATTCGTGAGCCTTCCAGGCTCGTCCGACAACGTGGTGAAAGCAGGGTACACCGCACGTTTGTGCCTGGGTGGTTGGGCTTGCGTAACCAATTCGGTCCCAGGCCACTGTCTGAACGGGCCTGGGCGCAAACACTTTGGCCGAGACTGGAGCTACTAAAAACTCGGTCTCACAGGGCAAGCAAGTGGCAACGAGCCCGCCACTTTCCATATAGGAAAGGATCGGGTTCCGTGTTTGGCATTTGGGCACTTGCTGTGCAAGCGGCAACGCTGCTGGAGCGTGCGCTCGCGGGCTGCTTGCTGGTGCTGGCAGTGGTGCTCGTACGTGTGTGCGGACGAGAGAGCAAGAAGGGCGCTGCTGGGGGCAGCGCCATAGCCAAGCCCTCCATAGTCAGGCTTGGCTTGGATGAAGGTCAGCGGGGTCGGTGGTGGTCTTCGTGTACGAGGAAAGACTTGGGTGTGAAGACGAGGGTGATGAGTGAGTGAGAGAGATGAGGATGGTGATGTGAGGGCACGTACCTGGTCTTGGCGATGGTCTACATGGTCGACATCTGCTTGCACTTTGGTCGCTGCTGCTGACGTCAATGGGTTGCATCGTCATTCGGTAGTTGTAGCATAGTAGCTGTATGAAGTAGTCTGGGCGCTGAGCGCTGGTAGAGAGAAGAGCTTCGATGGCATTTGTGGTGATGGCGAGAACATGCTTTCATTGACAATTGAGCTTACTGCTTTGATTCTCCTTCGGTGGCATTTCAGTGCATTTCCGCTTTCTGGACAATGACCGACTATCTGGCTTTCAATGTGTCACAAGAGTGTACCAGCCTACCAGGTGTTTTTCTCCAGGTGAAGTAGCTTTACACCCCTTAGTGTCCCCTGAGCATCTCACTGCACTTCCCATGCCACGTTCTTGACATTGCCTCCTCCTCCTCCTCTTCCTCCTCCTCGTCATTCTTTTTGTTTTTCTTCTTTTTTATATTCTTCTTCTTCTTCTTCTTCTTCTTCTTCTTCTTCTTCTTCTTTGTTCTTTGTTCTTCCTCTTCTCTTTCTTCCTCTTCCTCTTCCTCTTCTTCTTCTTCTTCTTCTTCTTCTTCTTCTTCTTCTTCTTCTTCTTCTTCTTCGTGTTTCTTCCTTCGTGCTTCTTCCTTCGTGCTTCTTCCTTCTTCCTTCTTCCTTCTTCCTTCTTGCTTCTTTCTTCTTCCTTCTTGTTTCTTCCTTCTTCCTTCTTTCTTCTTTCTTCTGTCTTCTGTCTTCTGTCTTCTGTCTTCTTCTGTCTTCTTCTTCTTCTTCTGCTTCTTCTTCTTCTTCTTCTTCTTCTTCTTCTTCTCCTGCAAACACATGATCTGCTTATTTACTATAATATGTGTGGTCACTGTGGTGTAAACCGTTTAGTCACCAGCGAGTTAACATACGGCCACCCTTCTAATCAAATCAAAGGCGCTCCTTTCAAATTGAAACGTAAAAGATGTGCCAGGGCGTAGGGATCTGTTCTATAACTACGTATCCTTGCATTTCGACTATAATTTCTAAATGTCTAAAGTAAAGGTCTATCAGGATTTTCTAATCCTGGAACCCGAAAACTTTGGAATCTCTCCGTTAATTAGTTCGTTGCTTCTTTTAAATTGGTGATACGTGCACATGGTGGGAGCTGCCAAAAGTTGATTGGCGCAAGGGGCGGGGAATAATTGTAATAGTCTTACTGCTGCTCTGCGCTTTCTTTCAGTGGGTTGTTCTTAAAGATGTAGGGTGTTCTCGGGGGTTATTGCACATTTTTGAAGAGGCCCTGCTTTTCCAGATTGCGATCGACATTTTGGTAAGTGTGTCATTAATAACTGTAGTCGGCTGGATCGGATCGTTCCCGGAGAGGGTGGGGGGAGCTCTATCTTGCAGGGGCATCACAAGGTGGGGGGTGAATGTCTCAAAGAGGGTAGGGGCGGAGTAGGGGGTTGCCCTATTCTGGGGCAGGGGCTGGTGTGTGGGTCAACATCAGTCCCAGCGGAGGCAGAAATGGGCAAGGGGTGGGGGGGCATGCTTTAGGTGGGAACTACGTGCTCCTGAGGAAAGTGGGGTGGAGGGTTGGTCCTATAATGGGGCCGAGGGAGAGCGGGAGACTCGCCTCGGCGGAGGCAGTGTAGGGCTGAGGGGGGAGGGGTAAGGGGAGGGAGGGGCGATCTCTCTCGAAGAATTCTGACATCCAGTTTTAGTATTTCTTTCCATTTGGTTCGCCTCTCGAGGAGGTTGTAGTAATAGGTGATATCTGGCAAGTCATCTTTGATCCTGCGTAGGGTGGTTGAAAATCCGGAGGCCCTCGAAGACTGATGCTGGAGCAACACTGGCCGGAGCCGGAGCCAGGTGGCGCAACTCTGTGACCTAGCTTAGTGGGGGCGTGAGGCCTGGTAGAGAGATCTGG
This sequence comes from Chara braunii, assembly GCA_003427395.1. Classification (NCBI taxonomy): domain Eukaryota; kingdom Viridiplantae; phylum Streptophyta; class Charophyceae; order Charales; family Characeae; genus Chara; species Chara braunii. The sequence goes on along the minus strand of BFEA01000112.1, from coordinate 198,796 downwards.
GGGGCTGTTTATGGGGGCAGTCTCAGTGGTCATCGGGGGTCGTAACTGAAGCAACGCCGGCCGGTGCTGGAGCAAGGTGGTGCAACTCTGTAACCTAGCCTGATGGGAGCATGAGGCCTGGAAGAGCTTCGGTTCGTGCTGAAAACAGCCATGCTGGTGGTGGTCGAAGGTGGATTGAATAGGTTTCACCTATCTGATTCGTGGTTGGGAGGCTTGTTGACACACATTTTCTGAATGTTTCTGAGTTTTCCTTTTTCTTCAATTGTTCTTAGCCGAAGCCGGGTAATGCCCCCGGTAGCTCATTTTTGTATTCTGATAAGGGACACTGGGCCCGGTTCCCAGCCGTGTTGATTGGAGCATCATCTTGAAAAAAGCAAAAAAAAAAAAAAAAACGTTAAGAAGATTGTATACAGGGAATGAGGGGAAGGGGGTTGAGTTTAGATAGAGTACTTAAGAGTAATCGAAGAAAAGATCCACCCTTGAACACCTACCAGGTTTTATTTTTCTATTTCTGTGTCAGACTGGTGGTGGGGAAAGTCAAGTATGCGAGTCGTGATTGTTTTGAATTAGTGTTGCTGCTGCTCCACTATGTGAGTTTGGATTCTGCTTCTTTTTTCAGTCTTAAAAGTTGAAATGATATTAGGAAATTGGTCCAAACCCACCCATCATCACGATGATCCCCGCGGCTTGCCGCTGGAAACTCTTTGCGATTCAAACGGATATCGTCCCTCACATGATCCGTTCCCGTTCCCGTTCCTGTTCCCGTTCCCGTTCCCGTTCCCGTTCCCGTTCCCGTTCCCGTTCCCACAGAAAATCCTCCAGTCTAAAAATCTCCCTGTACTTTACCCGTAAAGTCTCCCCCCTGGCAGATGATTTCTCGCCGGACTACCGTCTTCACTCGAATAGAATGCCCGGTCATTATAGCTGTATTTATCCCGGGAAGGGGGAGGGAGGGGGGGGGGGTTGCACTGGCACTAGACTTCGGCATGAAGGTCTAACCAAGCACAGAAGCCGAAGATCCCTTGTCTTACAGGTTTCCTTTTGTAGCTGCAGCGACACCCATGCAGCTGTAGCGGAGAACCGGGTTCGTGATGCGTGTCCCAGATGGTCCAAGGCTAGATTCCTTTCCCCACTTGGAAGGGCCATGGTAATCAACACTGCCATATTCTCTACTACTTGGTACAGCTTATCCATTTGGTCCCTTGGTGGGATTTCAGCAGCCATCATCCAAAGGTTGATCATTAAGTTCCTTTGGAAAGGTAATTCAGAAGCACAATGTGCACTCAACAACGTAACCCGGTGGAAGAAGACGGAAAAGCAGAGGGAAGGGACCCCTGGGTGGTCCCCACCCTGAGACTGATAATAATAGAGACAACCCTCTTGGCCAAATGGCCCGTCAGGGCGCTTACCACATCTGGGAAGCAAGCATGGATCCAGCTTGCTCAACAGGTGCTGGAAGAAGGTATATACTATATATATAACCACGCTGTTGGAACAACCCTGCAAGGAATCGAACCGACAATCTCGGGGTAAACTGCCAAACACCTTAACCCACTGCAACCATGACCCAGTGATCAAATGTGGAACCATACCGATCGCGATATCCACCCCACCCCTGCACAGTTGCAGTATGCTCAAATGATCTACCCACACGGCATCCTCGAAGATCCTCTTCCAAGGAATTGAACCAAGGATCCAGCTTGCTCAACGGGCGCTGACAGACTGGGAGCTCTCAAGGCCTACGTAGACCCTAGACACGGTCTGACAGGTCATGCTCATGCATGCATTCACAGCAAAAACCAGCTCCAGCACTTGGGAACTACCATCTTCATCCGAATAGAACACCCAGTCATTATTGTTGTATCTAGACTGAAAGTTGTCCCAGATACAAACACCCGGTCATTATTGTTGTATCTAGACTGCAAGTTGGCCCAGATACAGCTACAATGACCGGAGGTTTTATTTGGGTGAAGACGGTAATCATGAAGGAATTGTGCAAGATACTTCAGCAGATGCTCTTGCAGCCATCCACTCGTAAAGAGAACCCTGCAATCTGGAATGCAGAGGGTGTGCCTTTTGCTTTTTCCTTTTTTCTGTTTTGTTTTCTTCTGCAGGGGAGAGCATTCAAAATAACTTAAAATTGGAACGACACACGGAGTGCCTTTCCAATTCTTTTTTCAAGAGAAAAGGCGACGGCCGTGATATATCATCCAGTGACCGGACCCAGGTAATTCTGAACGATTTTATTCTGGTCGTCTGGTTGGATCTGGATTTGAACTCGGGCTGCATTTCAACAGTTCATGGCGGTGCACCAACTGAGCTAGGTAGGCCCATTGGTAAGGTATGCCTCTCCTACTTTCAAAGGCTGCAGGAAATTTGGGGCTCCGACGGATTCCGAAGGTTATCTAGCAAGTTGGTCACGGTCACGTCTGGGATCCATCCAATCATCAACTCATGGCTCCCTGCCTAATCGCTTTGCATCCAGCTGTCAGGTCTTCATCATCGAGCGGATAAGCACAGGCAAGCTCTAATGCATGTCTTTTTTTTTTTAATTATTATTATTATTGGGTTAAACCACCATTACGTGACCCCGAAGATATCGAAGGCTTGGGACAACCGGACTAAGCCAACTTGAGAATCGATTGACTGAGCCTCTCCAAATAAATCGGAGGCTTGGGTGAACCGGACTAAAGAGGCTCGGAATACGCCTAGTGAAAAAAAAGAGGCTCGGACGTACTTGCTTTGAACCTCCCTTTTACTCAACCCAAACTCAGCATGCATCGACAGAACGTTCACATGGCGTACTTGGACCGGCTGGGAACTGGGTCCAACTGCGACTCTGCGACTGGGGATCATGACATGTGTGCAGCGGGAAATCCTTTCATGCTGGTCCTTTAACATGTTTAGACAGCCCCTGCGTACATATTATTCTGGACCAATGGCTTCAACACCCCTCGACCTCTTTGTGATATCTTCAGGATCAAGGATATATCAGAAGACAGTTCTGCCTCAATCTCCAGATGGAAGGTCCGAAAGATGGTCATCTGGTGCTTTAGCTGAGAGGTCTTCTGTGATAAATGCTTGATCGAACAATGTATATGGAGCCAAGGATCCGCAAAGAGTGATGAAAAGGACTCAAATGGACAATGCAGCGTCAGCAAAGCATCAACAAGCATTTTTTCATCCAGATACATACGTGCAAGGAAAATGAGCGATAGCGAACTTCAGAAATCAAACAGCATCATACACATGAGACCAGATAGTTGTGACCTCGAACCAATAGCAGAATTGC
>BFEA01000112.1:140442-156702 GCA_003427395.1 Chara braunii | reverse complement strand
AAAAAAAAAAAAAAAAAAAATTCTGAAAAAAAAAAAAATGTTATGCAGAAAAATAAACTGAACAACTTTTGCCTCAGGGTCACATCGAAATTCTTCACCAAATTTAAAATATAAAATAAAATGCAAAAATATTTTATTTATTTATATTTATTTTTATTATTTTGGCCCGGTCGGGCAAGTGACCTCGGGCCACTCTGGTAGCCTAGCCATAATTAAATCTAGCAAAAAATTATCTCCTGGAAATAAAAAAGCCCTATACTGAAGACAAGTTTTGCTTGAGATTGCCTCATAAACCTCTGAGATCCTAAATATGTTGCATTCATACTTTATTGAGGATACCATTGCATATCCACCATTGCTAATTCTGACGGGGGGAAAGGATCAGGAAAACATTCTGGAGATCTGAGTGTGGTTCCTGGAGGAAGCGAAAACCAGTCTTTGAAGCTCAAGAGGAAATCTCGTTTTAGATTTTCCCCCTGTTCTTCCTTCCCCGGCCATTTCACTTCTCCCAGACACCCTCCTTCATTTCCTCCCAGCCAATCTTGGTTGAATTTTTGAATACATTTGATTATATTTTTTTTTTGATGAAGCTGTTTTATCTTTGATCGTACTACTAACCATTGTGCTCTTATTTCTGTCTGTACGAATTGGATAATTAGTTCAGCAAATTCCACACCTTCCAGTTTTACATCTTCTCTTTCATAAACACATCTCTTGTACCATAATGCCCATAGAATTGCTTTTCGACCAAGTTCGAACAAATTCTTCTGAAATTCTGGAAGTTGCATATCCTGTGGTTCCCATTGTCCTAGTAGGATGACTTTCCAATCCCATGGCCAGTCTAATCCTGTCAGTGTTCTCCACACATTGTCCCATCTTCTCCATAATAACACCGTTCCAGGACATTGGATAAATATATGCTCAAATTGTTTCTCTGATTTTCTTGTTTGGGAAAAAAGATAGACATGCTTTACACCATGGAAGTGTCAGACCTCGTTGCTCTAAATTGGTGTGGTTGATAAGCCAATCATTTGTTGGAAGACATCGATGAATTATTTGCCATTGTAATGATGAAAACTTAGCAGGCCGTTTTTTAAGTTGATTAAAAAAAATTATATTGTTGATACTTTGTATGTCTATGTTCAAATGTCTGGTCCATCGATCCCTTATTATAGATGCCACATCTACCTTAGGTCTTAGCATACGATATGTTGCCTTAACTGTTATGGTTTGTAGAGTACGTGGTTTACTTCTTGTACCTGTCTGCCATTCCCATTCGTCCGGATCAAAGGGTAGATCTGCAATTAGCAAATCATGCTGGAAGAATGGGAGACCAAATATGGTAAATGCACATCTTTTTATCTTTGTTATTTTATGAGAGAGAATATCATGAATTTTACGTTGGCGGTTGACTTTCTAAGATAAGGCTGAATATACAAGGAATTGAAAGTAGTATTTTACTCATGTAAAGTCATGGACTGGTTTCTTCAACCCTTTTCTTATGTTAGCAAAAATAAGATGGTGCGTTAACTTTTGATTGGAAATGGCAGCATGTCGTAAGGCAAATTCCATGGTGATAGGGACGCCACATCTTTTTCAAAATTGTAATCGAGGATTTGATTGACGTCATTAGTCTTATATATGGAACTGCAAGCGTTTTGCCCAGTTCTTAGAAGTTTTTATGAATTGTATATTGCTTCATTTTTTATACGCATTGCTCTACTACCATCTTTGTACGCAACTCGGTTCAGCAACGAAGTGGTGAACACTCCTTAGACCACTAGCGCGGCTGCATGCTCTCCGCGTCTGGTGGGGTTACCAGCATGCCGGTTCACAAAAGATACATCGAGGTAAAACAGGTCTGGCATGTCGGTTCAACCTGCCAAATGCGGTGCATATACAACCTCGTCTTATAAAAATGGTTGGGAAGCAACAGTGGTTTAATATGGGAGCTACATTTTGTTGTTTTGTGGTCCCGATTATGCAAAACTGACCAACTTATCTAAATTGTGAACATGACAATGTTATAAGATGTGTGCGCACAAAGTTTTCAACCATAAGGTAATGTTGTAGTTCCCCATGCCACATTTGACAATTACTCACATTGTTAAACAGGCATGTAGACATACCTACGCAACAGTGCTAAGATGTTGCTCGGACTCAATACACTGATTCTAATTAGATGGCATGAGTAGAGTTCTTAGAGCGTAAGTTAGGAGAGAAGCAAACCCAACCACCATTGATAAATTTTAGGATTGCATGATAAGTCTACTTTTTCATAATAATGAGGGGAAAAAATGAGATCAAAGAGACGATATACGTCAGCATCTCTTATGATGAAGAGGAGTGAAGTTTTGACTGATGGCACACAAAAAACCAGATTTTTTAACACACACTCACACCCATCTATTCTGGCGGGCAGCGGTCCAGTTGCTTATCATTGACAAACATCAAGAAAAAAGTTTCGACAGATAAGAAATGGACTAGGCAAGAGAGGGGAGAGAGGGGAGAGAGGGGGGGAAAGAAAAAGCAAGAGTCATGGGAGAGGGTATAGAAAAGAACTCGGGAAATTCAAGATAAGCAAGCAAAAATACTTCAGCCCTGCAACTCAAAAAAAAAAAAATAGATTTGTACAAAATGTAGAAACAATAGTTTCAATTAGATGTCAAAAATAACCCTTTGCCAATTTATCACTGTCACGTTATAACGTGTGGTAATGACATGATTGATGATGTTACAAAAACTATGATGCATTTGTCTCTCTACACACACATTCCATGTACAGGATTTAATCTAGTTTCAAAGGTGTAAAATATTTTAGCATCAATTGACTTGAAACCTAAAGTGAAAATTGCAGGTTGGATAGTGTTGTCTTGACAAATGAAAATGTTTGTTCATTACGTGACAAGTGTAAGGCGTACGTAAGCAATATCTCCGCTAATTCTAAAATTATTCCTCAAATGGGCATGGATGTAGGAGATGAGGCACAACTTTTCAATGTGATTTAACTTGCGGTCAAAAGAGCATGATGTACATTCGATTAATTTAATATCGCATGTTTAACAACAAAGCGCATTAGCACAAGGATCCAATACTTGTAAAAGCATTGAGGTGTTGATAAACAAGTAAAAACAAACAAGCTAAATGTTTATTTACAAGAGATTTTGTCAATATTTTACAACATTCATCTTGTGTCTTGTTTGATCATGCACCCATTCCATGCAATGCATGTGCTTCAAGTTGACTATAGAGAGTTTGAGCACTAGCAAAAAGACCAATTACTTGCAAAAATACTATGCACTGACAACGTTAGATAAAAATAAGCGAATAGTCTTTATCTATATATATTTTTTTCCAATAAACTGCAATAGTTTGGGCCTCCTTATGCACCTATTCAAACCACCGGCCCCTTCACCATAATTTGAAGTGTTGACCTACCGACTGTAAGGGGTTTGTGGAGGTGCATAAAATTTGAGTGCACCAACTATGATGATCTTTCAGGATCAAAATTGGTGGCAAAAAAGATGAAAACAATAAGAAGCATAGATTGAGTGTCAATATTTTCCCCCTTAAGAAAAAGAAAAAAAATAAAAAATAAAAATTTTGTTGGCAAATATTTGTATATTTGAGACGCATAATTCTTTTGGTTTGTACTTTAGGCTTGAGAAAATATGTATATTTGATTAACTTTCCAAAACAAGGAAAGACGTTCTAAACCACCAAAACCCCCGAGGCTCAAAAAATTGGTTGATCGGTATGGCTAGAAATCCGCAAAGATTTGAATCTAGTGGGGAGCATAAATGTGAAACAAAAAGTGGAATAGTGCCTTCGTCACAACAATTTGTTTCGTAATCTCATTATATAATCTTGATTTATATTATTTATATCTGAATAATCAAGATTCAAGATATGTTCCTTGAAAAACAAAGAAACACAAAAGAAAGATAAAAAATTAACGGATCATAGACGCAGATATACTCATTTGGTACAACATAAAGTTTAATACGGTATGGATATCTAAGGGTTATTTGAGCTTACTTCCTAGTATTTTATTATTTTCATACTTGTGCATTAAAATTTTACATGAGTAGCTTATTAGCACATGAGGTTGTAGAATTTAGTTTTTAGGGGGAGAAAATTGGAACCGATGAGTTTATTAGACATTGCAAGAAATGAATGAAACGTTTTGTCGCCATAAAAAATTTTCATCTCTCACACAAAATGACAAACCAATTGATTTGATAATTGCAATCGAATACACCTATCCCTTCTAACATGTATCAAATAAAGAAAGTTGTGTACATTTCACTTTAACAAATGTTGAAAAAAAAAGTATGAAATATGAACGTTTTAACTCACATTTCTTCTTTGTCTCTTTCCATAAATATGATAAGCATCAAATTACAAAAAAAACAATTGAACAAGCGAAATAAACACAAAGTATAACATATTTTAGGCAATGCAATGAAATGATTCATTGAGGTGGCATGTTGCAAGTACTCAAACTTTCCTAGTTAGGACACGACAACGAGTGTTGATGACGACGATGAGGACGGTCATTGACACATCAAGCATCACCATGCTAAGTTTGGCCTACCCATCTATGGTATCTCTATTCATGTGTATGCGGTTAGAGATTGTGACTAGCATGTAAAATTGGCATGCCCGTCCGCGTACACGTTAACATGCCCGTGAGGTATTGTCTGTTATACCATCTACAAAGTCATGATTGGCACACCTATGCTAGGCTGGTGTCCGATATGGCATTGCATTACTTCAGGCGCTTTTTGGAAGGTTGTCGATTGGTTGGGGGGCCCTATATGGAGTTGTGGTCAGCATTCAATTATCACACAGTTGGTCGTAGAGATGAAACAAGGTCCAACTTTGGTATTCAGTTGGAGACTTTGTGTGTGGCTGGAAACACATGAGTGATGAAAGTTCAGTAAGAGGTGATCAGGCGAGCTATTGGCTTCTTGATAGCTCGGATGTTGTTTATTCCCATGTTGTGGTTTCAATTTTTCTCTTCGTGGTGATAAATCGTTAGATGGTCGATGAGAATCATGGGCAGATATAGAAATGGTCAACACTACATGATGATCGATGATTCAACAACTCTTTCTCTCTCTGGTCATAAGGAGAACTGGATGCTTGGGGCAATGACAATTGTGGTTTTACAGGCTTTCTAGGCTGAAGTTGTTTATTTGAGGGTTCCATGTTTCTCCTTTTCTACTGTGGTTGTAGTTCCTCTTATGACATTGGTGCCTGCTGCACAGATATGGAAGGGAATGGGGAGAGACAGGGAGCGAAGGATGAAAGAGAGAGAAAGGGAGGGAGAGCGAGTATATGTCATAGAGAGTCTCTCTTCCCGTGCAGAAAAAGGAACGTTACTATGGGTTGTGATACTTTTTGTTGCTATTGAAAGTGACATGGACTGTTTGATCCAATGGTCGTTGCGATCTTGGGCTCGCTGAGCAGCTTTTGCTTGTACTAAATGTGTTATGTGCACTGAGTGTGCAAAATTGGATGTTGTGCATATAATTACTTCCTACTCATGTCTCCAGTTATTTTGAGACGGTTCTTCTTTTGTTTCCCCTCCCTTCCACACATGTTTTTAGTTGGCTTAAAACTTGACATTCATGTGCCCACTTGTCACGAATCGTCAATGTAGTTGCAAGTCAGTGATGTGTATAAAACTACTTCGAACAAGTTTCAATTATCGGTAGTGAGGTGTATATTGCTGGGGGAAGCTAATGTTAAGGGCAGGAACACCCAGGTCAGGTCAGGTCAGGTATGGGTGGCTCCAGGTGGGGAATACTTGAAACATCCAGGTTGGGTATGGGCGTGTCAATGTTGTGAATGCCAAGCCCAGTTACTAGGGGTTTCAGGTGAGTTTGTGCTTGGGGAAAATGCGGGAAATAAGCTGGTTATGAGCGGGTCCACCTAAAGGTCTTCTTGGATGCCCAGCCCGGGTCAGGACCCAATCTGTTTGTCCAAATTGGGCCTAGTTGCACCAGAGTCATGTTGTGGGGATTTTTAAACCCTAGAGGGAGAAGATTAAATGCTGATCTTTATGGGGAAAACATTAGAAAATCCAAAACAAAATTTGAATGGCAAAGAGGGCCAAAAAACTATTCTAGCGACAAAAATATGCCTTTTTCGCTCCATGATGGACCCGGTAGACACAAAACCTTTAGGCATGGTGTTCCATGTTTGAAAAAATCAAATCTATTCTGATGATTTGCTTTAGGACAACCCCTCTTTTTCCCGGTGTAAATTTTTGACCGACCTTTACAACTTTGAACTGTCAGTGCAAGGGCCTACCGGATACCGTCAGCCATTGCAGTCCGGTGAGCCGAGGGCACTTTTTTTCCTAGCTGGCGTGTGTGAACGAGGTAGCTGGGTGGTATACTGGTGGTTTAAGTACTTCACTCAAAACTTTCAAGAACCAAAAGAGCAGAAACCATTATTTGATGCATCGTATCATCAGTGGTCAGCTTCACATTTATGAGAGGGGGTTGAGGTGAGCGTCAGGTCAAAACAAAGTTGTGCATTGCACTTCTCAAAACGGGGTTCCCTTTCTGTGCAAACAAAACGAAAGAACCCACGCATGGCTCGTAATCGAAGTTAAAATGATAGTTGTCAACTTGTCGTTTTCCCCCGAAGAGAGGGTGGTTTGTTATTCTTGCGTATGCGTGGGAAAATTAAACACGCCGATAGCACATATGAACTTAAATCAAATTAGGACGGCATGAAAATGAAAGAAACTAATTGTCATGTGGTCCTTTTGTTTTCGTTTCTTCTGTAAAATCCCTCAATCAACTAACAAAAGAATAACAAAATCCAAAAGGAAGATGTGGATGCAGGATGGAGAAAAGAAAAGGAGAAAGTAAAGTAGCACACACAGAGAGCCATGAGGCATGTACGTGTAAAACCGCACTGAAATATATTAGAAGCCCAAAAAAATATGTGTCGAACTGACAAAAATCCCTACGATCGTTTCAACTACCCCGCCAGAGGTAGTATCATCAGGGGATGAAAGCGAGTAACATGACTTCTCCTAATAGGTATATATACGAAAGTATTGATCCATCGTGAAGACCATCTATCCAAAAAGTCCTACAACAAAGCGAAATTTGAAACTGGGGAAAAGACAGGTAGGAGGCGGGAAAACCAAAGTGTGGACAGTGCCAAAAGGAGGGAGCGACGCGGGAGAGGGTAAAGCAACCATATCCGAAAAAGCCCTGAAAATCAACATGCCAGATTGTTGGGGAGTGCAAAGAGATACAGAGGGAGATAAAAGTAGAAAGTAGATAGGGATCAGAGGGTGGAAGATGGAAGTGGTAGGAAAGCAAGAAGAAACAAAGCGTAGACGACGCTTAAAAGAGGCAGAGACCCGGGAGAGAGTGAAGCAGCCATAGCCCTGGAACCATCATGTCAGATAGTTGGAAGGTGGGATAGAAAAGAGTCGGGAGTAGAGAGCGAGGTTTGAAATAGAAATTGGAAGCGGTTAAGGTATGGGGATCAGAGGGTGGCAGACAAAGGGAAGAGAGGTCAGAGGAAGGATCGACGAACGAAAACTTCCCGCGCTGTTGTAGGCGCCAGATGCCGAAACAAACATCGACCGAGCAGAAGGTCCACCTTGAAGCCGCTCTACGGAGCGCAACTGGGCTCAGCGTGACTGTGAATACCTTCACGACGTTCAGCGGAGAAGGAGCAAACGGAGGCAGGAACCATACTGAGACAATACGACCCCGTACTAAAGAAAGAAAGTAGTACGGGCCACGACGCGAAGGAGCAGATACTTCATCTGTCAAAATGAGAGGACTAGGGGAAGAGAGTGGAGCAATAAATACTAACGAGACACCAAACCACAGCCTGCTTCATGGGGCACGGGTCTCCTGAGAAACATCGGATGCTTGAGGCCCGTACCTTGCCGAACCAAGACAGAGAGCAAACCTAGCCTTGTCCTGCCCCAGAGCCGGTAATTCCTTCGAGATAAAGAGTCCAAAAAGGACAAAATTGAGACCCACTGGTTTCAAACCCTTCCTCGATTTCGAGACAATTTTCCCAAATACTTAGAAAATGATCCTAGGGGAAATTTTTTTAGACGCACTTCCCTTCTCAAAACAAGCAAACTGAGGTTTGCCCCTTTGTCTTCGGAGGAGTGCGCCAATATCCGACTAAGGTGACCGAACACGGCCCCTTTCTTCTGTTGTCTTGGTCCATACGAGAGGAAGTCCTGAGTAGAGATGAACCTGAGGGGTTTGGAAGAAAAGATGAAGTTCTGATTCTTCATGGTAGCTATACACCTGACTGAAGGGGGGGAGACAAACGTTGAAACCAGACAACCCAAAAAATCCCAAATGTCGGACCTATCATCAGTGCAGATGAGAGACAAGGCGTCATCATAAGCCTAAATAAATTTATCGTAGATAGCTAAGGCCTTGTCAGCATACCGGTAAGTCTTGCGAGGAAAAGACATGAAGATGCCTACATCGTCGATTAGGCGGATATGCGAGACGAACTTGTTGTCGGTGCCCAAAGATTTGATGAAAGTAAACTCATTGTGCGTACAGAGAAGGCAGGCCAACGCTGGGCTAGAGCTTTTGCCCATAGGGACACCAACCGTTTGTCTCAGCATGATCGACCCAGCTTTGGCATAAGTATTTTCTAAATCGAAGATCACAACATCCAGCATCTGAAGAAAATTAACCTTCACCCAACCCTTACCAGGAGACTTCTTGGTCAGGGAGGACTCCCTGCCTGACTTGCTTACAAACACACCATTAACACCTTTCTCCCGGAAGAACTGGGAAATCCATGTGACTGCTTGGATAATGGAAGAATGCGGCAGCTTGGTGAACATCTCCTTAATATCAAATTTAAAGTAGTAGACAACAAGAAACCATCCAAGTTTCTTCTTGCAGCTTCATTGATGGCAGACACCCTATCCTTGAGCATAGAAGTGGATTTGAGGTTGAAATGCAGGCAAGAAGGGAGAACCCATAGCAAAGTGTTGATTACACGTCCCACAATGCGACTTATACGGACATTAGACTCTAAATACGAGGGCGGGATCGGTCTCCACCTCGTGGTGTCTTTGTGCTTCAGAATAACATAGGAACAACCAAAGCGTCCTTTGTTATTCCAACCAGCAATCTTGTCAAAGTAATGCTCGATAAATCTTGCCTCACATGTCGACAAAATGACTGACTCGGTCCGATTATCAATCACAAACCCAGAGTTATCAATAAATAAGCTCTTTATCGCGTTAGTGTACACAACTGGACAGCAGACGTAAGTGTCACCTAGGTTATTATCGATTGACATTTTAACCAGATTTTCCAAAGTATGAAGCCAATTCTCATCAATGCACGATAATCGGAGAAAGGAGAGATAAGCAGGTGGATGGAAACATTCAGGTATGATTTTAGTAGGTAGACGAAAGGGTACATCAATAGTCAATTTCACCAGGCTGGCGTCAATCGCACCATGAATATGACCAATGGAGACATCACGTGGAGGGATACAAATATTGTTGGAGTTAAGGAGAGAAGCAGAAAGACCTTGAAGATCATAAAATCTGAAGAAAATGTGACCATCCTCATTCCGAGGAAAGGACATCCCATTAGAACAAGAACAATCAGTGTCGGAAAACTTCGCAAAACTAAAACGATGTAGACCAAGTCTAAAAATACAGTATTCATTCATGGGGTCTTACAATTACAAATCAGCGGGTTGCAGCCATACTTGCGCGCACGTGATATGGCACATGGCGAAAATTAGCGGGCGTGGAAAAACAAGGGGAAAGGCGGGGTGTGGTAGCACACTCTGACCCTCCGCTCGTATGAATGTTATTCAGACTGGACAACCGGTCAGACGTCCTCCCCGAGTAGTCTGTCCGAGCCCGAACACAAAAAAAAAAACAAGTCCTAAAAAAAAATCTGAAAAAAAAAAACTATGTTATGCAGAAAAATAAATTGAACAACATTTGCCTTGGGATGATATCGAAATGCGTTCTCAAATTAAAAAAAAAAAAAAAAAAATTAAAGACATCCCCAAATTTGTTTTCTTTTTTACGTGCTTTTAATTGCTATAATGGAGTTATCCGGGCCCGAACGTCAGGGACCCCCCTGACTGTCCGTCGAAACGTCCAGCCAGGACGTCCTGTCATCGAACAAATGGTAACATAGGCTATTCCACAAAAGAAAAAAGATTTTGGGCATCTTACACTATCTTACCATAGTTTTAATCACGTCTGACAAAAGCACACGAATCCAAGTGGAAAAGAAAAAGAGTTGAAGTGTTAAGGTCTCGCTCAACTACTCTCCAATTGTGAAAAATGAGAACGAATACTCTGCTAGAACATGGAAAGATACACCGCCATTTTTTTTGTCTTTTGTGCATTTGGAGAGTAGTGGAGTGAGGCCCTTAGGCTGCCATAAGTATGTCTCATCATTGTGCAGTGGCCCTACAACGGGTATTTCTGACAGTCCCGTTGTCTTTTCGTTTTTTTCCTTAATTTAGGGTGTACAAGCAGCGGTCCTGCAAGTGTGTTTTTCCATTTTCGTTTTTTGTTAAAATTGATGATCGTCCCCATACAATCATAGGGCAGCAAAATGAGAATGGATCTTCCCCCAGGACACGGAAAGATTCACCGCCATGACTTTCGTCTTCTGTGTGTGTGGTGAGTGGTTGAGTGAGGTCTATAGTGAGAGCGTCGAGATTTCCGACGATACTGTTGACAAAGGGCCTCGCTCCACTACTCACCACATGAACAAATTCATAAAAGTATAGCGATGTATCTTTCCATGTTCTACCAAAAGGTTCATTCCCATTTTTCACATTTGGTGAGTTACGATTCACGTATGGCTAGTCATCGTTACGCATCCCTTTGTGTTTTTTTTTTTTTTTTCACATCAGCAATCCGCACAGCGAGCAATGCGCTCCCACACCGCACGACGCATCGCACAAGTGAGTTGCATGTATGGTTGCAATGCAATTTCACAAGCAGAAATCAATAGTTATCTCGCAAGATAGTTGGTGATTGATACCCCTGATAGGCATGATAAGGTCTTAACACCCCTGAGCATTTTCTGGCATCATATAAATTTCACCTTCCTTCGGTACTAATCACTAAATTTTAGGAACCAAAACAACAGCACCGCTAGCACTGACGGGTGCGTTTAAAAAAAAAAAAAAAAAAAAAGTAGTATTTTTTTCTATATAGCATACGGCAGTCTCCAAACTACATCAGATTTATTTTTTTCTTCTTGTTTCTTATTGTTTTCACTCTTATAATTAATTGGTACCAATAACTTATGGTTCAAGGTTTAAGATCTAGTGTTTATGGTTTCGGGGCCGTTAAAGGGTAATTAAGAGCATAGGTTATGGTGCGATTTCACAATGGCGAAATCAACAATTTATTCCAGCAGCTTTTGTCAAAGAGCTATAAAACCGCATTAAGAATTTAAGAGAAAACGTTAACTGCAGATATATTTTTCATGACTATTTTACAATGTTCATGATCTTCATGATAAAACAGGGTAAAACCTTAGATGAAAGGTTTGTGAGATGGGGGTGTGCTTTCCGACCATTCACCACTTCATGATATTCACAATCTTCGATATACAATAAGCGAAACCGTATACAGCGATAGGCAAGGAGAATGAGTTGTTTTCATGTCATTCACTATTTCAGGATATTCATGACCTCTAGACCGGCCGTGGGAAAAAAGAGAGGGGTTATTTCATAACATTCGCCACTAATGTTTAGTGGTCTTTGGAATACAATAAGTGGTACAACATAAAGTAGAGGGCAGGGAGAGGGATTCACCACTTCAAAATATTTATGCTCTTCGAGAAAGAAAACCTAAAGCGGTGAGTTGGGGGAGAGGTGCTTTAAGGTTTTTCACCAATTAAGGATTTTTATGATTTTTAGAAGATCGCAATATAGACTCAAGATGGAGAAGGGTTAGGCGCTTTCATACCTTCACCACTTGAGGATATTCGTATTTTGCAAAATAAAACCTTCAAATGACCAGGGGGGGGGGGGGTACTTTCAAGGCATTCATCACTTCATGATATTCATGATCTATATGATAGATTGACGAAGAAGCTTGGATTGAACAATAGGGACGGGGCGGCGCTTTCAGACCATTCACCACTTCAAGATATTCATGGTCTTCCGGATACATTAAGTGGGACCGTATAAAACGATGGGCAGGAGGGGGCGGACACTTTCATGTCATTCACCACTTCAGGATATTCATAATTTTCAACATAAAGCGATATGGGGTGGGTGAGGAGAAGGGGAGGGATACGTTTAAGGTATTTACCACTTCACAATATTAATGATGGTAGGCAAGGGGGGGAAAGGGGAGAGGGTTAAACAATTCACCATTTCAACATGTTTATGATCTTCAAGAAAAAACAATGTAGAGCGGTGAGCTTAAGGAGAAAGGTTTCGAAGTCATTCACCACTTCATTATTTTCATAATCTATGAAATAGAATGGCATAGACTTGAGGTCAGAAAGACGGGGGAGGCTTTCATGTCATTCGCAATTTCAGGATGCTTGTAATTTTAAGGATGAAACCTTCAAATAGTTGGGCGGGGGGTGTTGCTTTCCGTACATTGATCACTTCACGGTGTTCATGATCTTTATAATAGAAACATATAGAACCTTAGACTGAATGTTGGCAAGTCGGGGGTGCTTTCATAACATTCACCACTTCGAGATGTTTATGAGCTTCAAGGTACACCAAGAGAGACCATATACACCAATGGGTAGGGGGAGGGGTGCGCTTTCATGTCATTCACTCATTCATGATATTCATGATCTTTCACATAGAGTGACATGAACTTGATGTGGGCGAGGAGAAGGATGTTTCAGATCATTCACCACGCCATAATATTCAAGATAAGATATCATAGACTTAAGGTGGGCAAAGCAGTTGGTGCTTTAAAAACATTCACGACTACATGATGTTCATGATCTTCAGGACAAAAACTTGGTTTCTCATCTCGAAAATCGTAAACATCTTGAAGTGATGAATATATTAAAAACACTTATTTTATTTCATAATACTCTATGTCCTTGAATCGTTAACACTCTTGAAGTGTTGAACGCCCCCCATTCACGCCCATCCCGATCATTCCAACATTACATTTTGAAGATAGGTGGGTAAGGGCATGATACTTTTAGATCATTCACTACTTCAAAATATTCATGATCTTCAAGATAAGACATTGACATTCACCACTTCAACATGTTCATAATCTTCAAGAAAGAACAACGTAGAGCGGTGGGCTTGAAAAGGGGCGCTTTGAAGTCATTCACCATTTCAGGATTTTCATGATCTACAAAATAAAATGAGATAGACTCGAGGTGGGCAAGTGGGGGGTGCTTTCATATCATTCACAACTTAAGAATGCTCATAATCTTTAAGGATAAAACCTTCAAATAGAGGGAGGGAGTTTCTTTCAGCGCATTCATTACTTTACAATGTTTCTTACCTTATGATGGCATAGAACCTTAGATTGAATGTCGGCAAACCGGTGGTGCTTTCATAATATTCCCCGCTGCAGAATGTTTATGATTTTCGGGATCCAATAAATGAGACCATATAGAGCGATGAGTAGGGGTAGGTGGGGCTTTCATGCCATTCGCCACTTCAAGATATTCAACATACAGTGACATGAAGTAAACGTTGTTAAGGAGAGAAATGTTTTCACATCATTCACTTTGTCACAACATTCGAGGTAGGATATCATAGGCTCAAGGTGCGCAGCGTGCTTCGAGTCAAATTTGAGAACATTCAAAACTTCAAGATGTTTATGATCTTCAGGACAAAACCTTAGTTGCTCCATCTCAAAGATCGTGAACATTCTGCAGTGATGAATATCATGAAAACACCCATTGCCTTTCACATTATTCTATATTGTTTTATAGTTAACATCATGAAACTTTTACAGTGTTGAAAGACCCCCAATCACCCTCATCCCTGTCATTCCTACATTTTATTTCAAAGACTGATGGGTAAGGGCAAAATGCTTTTGGATCATTCACCACTTCAGAATGTTCATGATCTTCAGGATAAAACATTATAGATTCGAGATGAGCAAAACGGGGGATACTTTCATGATATTCACCACTTCAAGATCTTTATAATCTTCGGGATAAAATGTTGGTTGTTCTATCTCGAAGAGCATAAACATTGTGAAGTAGTGAATGTCTTGAAAGCACTTGCTCCCTTTTCCACTACTCTATGTTGTTTATCCTGTAGATCATGAATATCCCGATGTGGTAAATGGTCTGAGAGCACCCCCCCCACATCATTCCAACGTTTTGTTGTGAAGATAGGTGGACAAGGGGAGGGATGCTTTCAGGTGACTCGCCACTTCAGGACATTCATAACCTTTAAGATAGGGCATCATATACTTCATATGGGCAAAGGAGTGTTTTCAAAACATTCGCCACTTCAGCATCTGAGCGATCTTCATGATAAAAATTTGCTCGTGTTATTCTGAATGTCATGAAAGTATCACTTCCCTTGTCCACTACTCAATGAAACCGTAATTTCAATATACCCACTACTCTATTGAAACCGCAACGTCATGAGAGAAATTTGCTTGTTTTTCATAATATTCATCCTGAAGTTATTAATATTCTGAAAACACCCTTTCCTTCGTTTGCTTCATGAAGGTCAGAGTTGCTCTCCCTCTTCCATGCCCCTCTGCCTGTCCTCCTCCTTTCGTGTGTGCTTGACGTCGTACTTCTTCTCTCTCTCTCTCTCTCTCTCTCTCTCTCTCTCTCTCTCTCTCTCTCTCTCTCTCTCTCTCTCTCTCTCTCTCTCTCTCTCTCTCTCTCTCTCTCTCTCTCTCTCTCTCTCTCTCTCTCTCTCTGTGTCTGTGTGTGTGTGTGTGTGTGTGTGTGTGTGTGTGTGTGTGTAACTCAATTACTTCTCGCAGCATGGGATTATGCATTGCACATCCCTCTTCGCCATGGCTCATCAGTTTGAAGCAGTTAGATTTATTATCATCAACAAGCTCGCATCAGGATGAGGCAAAATAACATAATAAGAGAGAGAGAGAGAGAGAGAGAGAGCAGAACCATGATAGGCATGACAGACAGCGGCACAGGCGTCAAATGCCCAGCCACGGAGGCCCAAATCCATGGAAAACAATCGAGGGCACGGCAGAAAGATGGGACCGTCAACAAATTTCTAATATGCCCCGGTAGCTCCCCTCACAGGGCCAGGGGAATGGCCGCGAGTGCCGCCACCAGCCACAGGGGCATTCTGAAAAGGTGCACGGTACCGGTAGGGGCATATGGATTTTTTTTTCTGCTGGTACTCGATGGCTATCCGGTAGTGGCATACTGGAAATTTGGAATCGGTACCAGTATGGGCAGATTGAACATATATGAGGCCTAAACGGCACCAGGGGTTTTCCGGAAACTTCAATCGTTGTCAGAGGAACACGACAGGGTAAGTCAGCCGGCAGAGGGGCACGCCGCAAATAAATCGAACTTTCAGGGGCATATCAAAACTTTTCCCTAAAAAAAATCTTGTGCAAATGGTGGACGTTCAAAGTATCAATTCAAGGGCACCCTGATACAGGGCAACGGCTGAAAGCGATTTCTGACTTCCTGGGGGAATAGGAATTGGACTGTTGCTCCCCAGAATGGTAGGAGCCAGAACCAAGAGGTTCTGTTTTAAAAAAATAATAACAAAATTAAAAAATAAAAAAGGAACTGGACTGATGGTCCCGAGAATGGACATCGAGCTGGACCCATAAAGACCTGTTTTCAAATTTTCTGTCTTGTATTTGCCGGTGATGAGCAACCGGACTATTGGCCCCCAAGAATAGAAGGGGCAGGTGAGTGTGTGTTGGGAAAGGGGGGAAGCAAAAAAAAGCAAAAAAAGCAAAAAAAGCAAAAGCATACAGGCTGAAAGTAAAATTCCTATATTTCTGGCTGGCAGAAGGCAAGGTGACAATAACACAGGGGGTCAGTATCAACAAGAGGAGAGATTGGCAATTTGGCACAGCTCAGAAAGGGCAAGTGCGAGACAGAGCAGCCAACAGCACGAACCGCAGGAGATCCCATTTGGAAACGAGGGATAACTGCCAGCACTTTTATGCAAGAGGCCCTATGCTTGCAAGGGTCCCCTCTATATATAGTATTAGGAGTAGTGGTAGGAAGGTAGTGAAAGGCGAAAAGAATTTGAGAGAAGAACATAGTGTAGTTAAAAAAAAAA
>BFEA01000112.1:125892-140027 GCA_003427395.1 Chara braunii | reverse complement strand
AGCATGGTTTTGTGTCTGACTTGCTGGGGGACAATGTACTGGACTGATGCTCCCCAGATTCCCAGAATGGACAAGGAGCCGGGACCATATGGGCCTGTATTGACCGATGGACCTAGCTCAGACGGTAGTATTTGGTACTTGGTACACCCATGAACTGTTGAAATACAGACCCAGCGAATGGCCCAATTGTCTACCGTCTTCACTTGAATAGAACGGCCGCCGGTCATTATAGCCGTATTTGGTGCACTTTTCAGTCCAGATACAGCTATAATAACCGGGCGTTCTATTTGGGTGAAGACGGTAGTGGTTAGGGCACTGGTTGGAAATGCGCATTGTGGTCTAAGGTTGCGGGTTCAAAACTCGGCACCTGCGTGGAGTACTCCAGAAGGGGCGTCGACCGACGTAGTGGCCATTCGCATCCAGCGACTGTTCGGAGCCCGGTTTGTTTGGGCGCCTGCATTGTAAAATGCAGGTTGTGGGTTCGAGAGCCGGCCCACCTCAGGTGAACACTTGTGGCGCATGCTGCAAGTAGGCTAAGGGAGAGATCCCACTGGCAAAGAGGATTGGAAGAAGTGTCAGAATGTGGACGTGTTTGTGGACAGGTGCGAAAACTTGTGATTGTTGTACTTTTCTGCACCTTGCAAGGAACACGCCCAGATTCAGACACTTCTTCCAATCCTCTTTGCCTGTGGGATCTGGCCCTAAATGGCCTTGAACTAGCGCCCGCTCTTGCAAGGTCCCTTTCGATCGGATTCCGGTGCAGTCGCATCTTAGGGCCAGGTACCCCTAGGGGGGACGGTGGCACTGGTTGTGTAGGCTGTTGTATGGGGTGTTCTGATATTGTTCATTCTCTGTGTAGGGTGTTCTTTTTTTTCCCTTCTAAAAAGCCCAGGGTGTTGTAGAGGCCAAGAGTCTGTAATACTCTGTATTGTCCATTGTCCATTGTCCATTGTCTGTTGTCTGTGGTATCGTAGTAGTCTGTCTGGGATGGGGGTTCAGTATGTATGGGTTCAGTATGTATGGGTGTGATGGCTCTCTCATGGTGCACACAGTGTGCCGGGGGGGGGGGTTCGCTGGGCGTGTGGTCTACCGGTTCGGACTGATGCCCTCCTCTCTGTGCCTGGGTGGTGTGTGGGCTGCGTCTCCTCTGTCCGTTCAGGGCCCTGTCCATACTTCGAGCCTCCACACAACCTTTTAAAAGAAGAAAAAATAAAAGGAAAAAAATTCAAAAAATCATACAGACCCGAGTTCGACTCCAGATGCAATCCGCCGAACAAAATAACATGATCCTGCACCTAAGGCTGGGCGGTTCGATGATGGTATCTCGAGGTCGTCGCCCTTCAGAAAAAAAAAAAAAAGCCAAAAAAAAAAACAAATAGAAAAAAGGACCTGT
Source organism: Chara braunii (assembly GCA_003427395.1). Taxonomy (NCBI): domain Eukaryota; kingdom Viridiplantae; phylum Streptophyta; class Charophyceae; order Charales; family Characeae; genus Chara; species Chara braunii. Next base: position 138,634 of record BFEA01000112.1, on the reverse strand, counting down.
ATTGTGAAGAGGCTCCTTCGGTACTGCTCATCCAATCCCCTGGGACATACCAGGGCAATCAATGCTGGCAGTACAGTGTATCAAAATCCTGCATCCTTTCAAAAAACATTAGCCGTTCGACTCTCACATTTTCTCATCGTTGACCAATTCTGATGTATTGTAAGGGGCGCTGGACCCGATTTCCAGCAGGTGTCGCTCCCCACCAATAGACTGGAGCCAATTTAAAAAAAACAAAAAAAAAACAAAAAAGGGTGGAAAAATAAATAAATAAAAAAATAAAAAAATGCAGGGATTAGAAACTATGTACGCACATTACCGTATGGTGCTTGCCCTGCTTCCCTGCCACTGCATTACAGGATGGAACCTCGTCAACTCAACGAAACTTCACTGCCACGTAGAAGAAGTTTCAGCACCAGCGCGCCCCCAACCATGTCTTCACGTTTCTGGTGCCACGGGGTTTGTGACAGACGAGACCCATGACGCAAGCATAAGAGGCTGAATGAATGATGGTAGAGGGGGAGAGAAAAACAAGCTTAACTAGAAACGCCGAAAACGATATTATCATATTACCCATAACTTCAACAGGGCTTTGATGCTCGACTCCAGGGGTCAATTTAAAATCTGAGACTTCAAAGTTGAAAAGGATAACCAGTTTGGGTGAAAAGATCCCTTTTCCTTTTTTCTTTCCTCTCAACTCCTACTACCTGATTATGTAAGTCATGCAGTGTGAGAAAGGGAGCCATGACAACTGATGAACTCCAGGTGACAACAACTCGACCACGCCGTCTATTCGTCAATGCTAATTTTCAATAGACTAGACATTGAGAAGATGGTACTTTGAGAGGTCTTACTCAGTTCTGACATCTCAAGGGTTTGGACCTCTCATCTCCATCACCACCCTCCTCTTCACTTCGCTTGTCCATCATCATCATCATCAGCAGCAGCAGCAGCAGCCGCAGCAGCAGCATCGCCATCTCTATCATCAGAAGGAGCAGCGGCAGAAGCATCTCCATCTCCATCTCCATCATCAGAAGCAGAAGCAGCTTCTCCATCATCATCATCATCAGGATCATCATCAGCACCAGCAGCAGCATCACTATCCATCATCAGAAGTAGCAGCAGCAGCAGCTTCTCCATCATCATCATCATCAGGATCATCATCAGCACCAGCAGCAGCATCACTATTCATCGTCAGAAGTAGCAGCAGCAGAAGCATCTCCATCTCTATCTCCATCATCAGAAGCGGCAGCGGCAGCAGCAGCAGCAGCAGCTTCTCCATTATCATCATCAGCATCATGGTCATCGTCATCAGAAGCATCTCCATCTCCATCTCCATCATCAAAAGCAGCAGCTGCATAAGCATCCCCATGTCCATCATAAGAAGCAGCAGCACCCTCACTTCACCATCTCCATCATCAAAAGCAGAGTCAGCATCTCCATCTCAATCTTCTGCTGCTGCTGCTGCTGCTTCTCCATCACCATCTCCATCATCATCCTCAAAGTAGACAGACTACCTCTTAGTATAGACTTGGGAGCAGGTCATACTGATGCTATGTTCGTGCTCAGAAAGCATGAACCAGGCCATAAAAATGGCCAGATTCTTATTTTCTTACCTCGCACATAGCAGCTGTGGGGCCTTCTAAACCTTACTATAGAAATAGTATAGAGTCTATAGACCTTGGCTGACCGGCAGTCATGTGTTCCTATTCTCTGGTCATAATGCAGAAGGTCAGATTCTTTCGAAACTGAATTTTTCAAAGCTCAAACTATTACATCGGCAAAAAGTCCTATGGAATTATGAATGATATTTTTACAAGCATACTTTTGTTTTCTTTTTGTGATACCAGATCTAAAATTAATATGAACATTATACTAAAGATCAGAATTCCTTCCGGGAGAAAACAATCAAGATGAAGAGAGGAAAACTGATGAACGATTGATGGCCAGTAAAGCCCAGTATGACTGCCCCACATTAGAGAGATGAAACCAACTGGTTTCTTTTTTTCTTTGTTTTTCTTTTCAATGGCTGCTTTTTTTTTTTTATAATTGGATCATTTCTCAATTCATGTGCGTCATCCTTGCGCAGGGGTCATGGTAATCTTCTCTGTATAGTTACAATTTGAACTGATGTCCTGAAGGACGCCGCTGGATTTTTCATGTAGCGAATTGTGCCCCACATTAGAGAACTGCCACTAGCATGGTAGCGAGGATCAGAAGCCATCATAAATCCCGTGTCGCTCCAAGCCAGGATGAGAGTCAGTATGTTCAGCATGCCAACAGGGTTCAAGCTAACAAAATAAACACAGAACAAAAGGGTCCTGCAACCCCCTCCCCTCCCCCCCCCCCCCCCCCCCCCCCCCCCCCGGGACTGATTGATGAGCTTATGCTGTCTTTTCTCATTCTGTCAGTTTTTTTTTTTCCTTTTGTTTGGGTGATTGATTGATTGATGGGTGGGCACTCTCCTCCCTGAAGCCACTCACTCAATCCTACTTAGCTGACCACCCAACTTTCAGAAATGCTGCCGCAAAGGATGAACACATTGGGGGGCGGAAGAAAAAGGAAAAAAAAGGAGAGATACTCTGCTGCAATCTGTTTGGAACCATCACCCATCTTAGGAAACAGAGTGCTCTTAGAAGAATAGGGAATGTCTGCAAGCAGAGAGAAGACCCAAAAAAAAAGGAGGTGCCCATTAGAACGATACAGAGAAGATTAGCATGGCCCAGCACAAGGACGACATGCATAAATCAAGAAAGGGCCCTGCAATCAGACTCGCTTTCTTTCCACTTCGCACACATGCAAACAGATGGTGATTCACACTGGCGCACAGCGCCCACTCAAAGCTCGGAGATATGACAATCGAAATGCAGTTCAGATGTAAACTCGCTTCAATAAGTTGTGGCGCATCAGCGCCTACACAGTCCAACTCTTGTCACTGCGCTCAACGCCACTGTTCACCCTTACTCAACTCTGGATCTACCTGAATACACCCACACACACGCACTCTCTCTCTCACTCTCTCTCTCTCTCTCTCTCTCTCTCTCTCTCTCTCTCTCTCTCTCTCTCTCTCTCTCTCTCTCTCTCTCTCTCTCTCNTCTCTCTCTCACACACACACACACACACACACACACACACACACACACACAGAGAGCTGCCTCTACTCTCGGCGGCTATGGCTGCTCGCCTCTACCGCTATGGCTACAATCTCGCTCTTCAGAGTCTTCAGCCTATTTCGTCTTCGGGCAACCTGCAGACCACCTTCGCACAAGTCGCTGTAGCAGCGCTTCCGCATGGCTTACGCAGCGAGTGAATGGCTGGGCGCTGCCTCTTGATTTATACTTCTGTAACTCGTTGTTCTGCCCCTTTCCACCGGGCCCATGGTGCACACAGTCCCTCACGGTACTTGCTTGACTGGCTGTAACTGGCTGGGACGGTACCGCTAACTGCACGGGATTGCACTGCCGACTCGATGCAGTCGCACTGCCGACACAGTGCTGTTGGGCTCACCACTTGCCCACTTGTCTCTGGCTAAACGCGAGACAACTTCGAAAGGCCACTTCCGGACCTTCCGGAAGTCTGTGGACTTGGCCTTTTGAGGACTGTAGCAGCTACGACCTTGACCTTTCAGGACATCTACAGCTACGACCTCTACAGAGCTGTGACTCCTATTTGACAGACCCCTACAACTACACAGACCTACGACAGATAACAAACAACTACCAAAACACAGATCACGGGTTCAAACACTCGGGGGTCAACGCGATACTGTACATGGGCAAGGTAAGGTCTGGGGATCGAACTCTAGGGCCCGCATCTGTGACTGCAGAAAGGTGAAAACCGTTTGAGCCCGAATCAAAAAAGAAGAAGAAGACGAAGAAGAAAAAGAGAAAGAGTAGATCTTTAAACATCTTTCTAAGCAGTGCTTAAGCAAGACCCCCCAACTGATGATGCTTTAGGGTTTTACAGCCTAAGGGTGAGGGGTTTATGGGTACGGTGTCATGTATAGGGTGGCCGGGGGTGCAGCATGTAGGGTTTAGCACCTAGGACCTGTCTGGGGTGCAAGGTTCAAGAAAATGCGGTCTCTAGGGGGTGCAGGATGTAGGGTTTAGCACCTAGGACCTGTCTGGGGTGCAAGGTTCAAGAAAATTCGATCTGTAGAGGGGTGCAGGATTTAGGGTTTAGCACCTACGACCTGTCTGGGGTGAAGGGCTTAAGAAATTTCGGACTGTGGGGGGCACAGGATGTAGGGTTTAGCACCTGGGACCTGTCTGGGGTGCAGGGTTCAAGAAATTCGCTCTACCATGAACAGTTTAGGAATGTACGCCGTAGGGTGTCATACAGGGGCATGTTGAAAGGGGAGGGATTACCAAGGGGTCTAACCTCCCCTAACCCATCAAATACCCCTCTTGGAGGTCAAATAGCTCCCATTGCTGCTATAGGTACCAGGCTCAAATGGAAGAAACAGTGCAAACAGGGGCCAACTGCTTTCCGTCACGCATCTCAGGGCATACTCACACTACTACGTTTTTGCATTTTTTGGACGGAACTGTGGCCAGATACATCCAGGTATGGCCTGAATGCGGTCAGATACATTTGAGATACTGCTAGTGTGAGTACGCATCTCAGATGTAGCGATACAAATCCACACATACAATTTTCAGCAATGCTAAACATTTTGGACACGCACATTCGGAAGGAAGCCCACAAAGAAGCCACAAAAAAATAAAATTAAAATTAAAAAAAAAACTCACACCTATTACATTGGACGAAAAATCAAGCCATAACGGACTCCCAATGGAACCACTAACACAAAATAAATAAATAAATCAAATAAAAAATAAAAAGAAGAAGAAGAAGAAGCACTGCTGCACTTATGAATATGAATATGCATATGCGATCCTTCGTAGGTGGATTCATCTTTTCTTTTTTTTTTAATAATAATTTAACAGGACTGTTACCCATCGTCGGTTAAGCATACTCTTGGGCTTAACTACCCGGTGGATTCACGTATTAATTACTTCACGCCCTGGGCTACAGACCAGGCCGCCCGGGTCACCTTGGTTTCCCCGGTAGCCCAGCCGAGCAAGGGCCAGGGAAGCTCCCTGCAAAAAAAAAAAAAAAAAAAAAAAAAAAACCTAGGCTACCAGAGTGGCCCGGGTCCACTTGCCCGGTCGGGCAAAAAAGAAAAGAAAAAATAATAATATTTTTCAATTCAAATTTTTATTTTAAATTTGGTAAAGAATTTCGATGTGACCTGAGGCAAAAGTTGTTCAGTTTATTTTTCTGCATAACATAGTTTTTGTCGGATTTTTTGGAACTGTTTTTTGTTTTTTTTGTTTGGCTGGGACCTTCCCTGGTCCTTGCACGGCTGGGCCGCCAGGGAAAATAGGGTGACCCGGGCGGCCCGGTTGGCAGCCTTTAAAAAAAAACTATGCGATGGCAGCGATGTAGCAAAATGAACTGCACAACCGTCGTATCAGGGTCACACCGAAATTCTTTACCAGGTTAAAAATAAGAAATAAATTTAAGATATATGTATTATGTATGCGTAATTCTGTACTCTCAATCTGTACTTGGTTTTTGACTTTGTCTACGTACTTGGTCTTTGACTTTGACCATTTGACTTCTCGGTCGATGAGTGATCTGTGACATGATCCCAGCTCATTCCTATCATTGAAAATAGGCATAAATTTTTTATTCATAGATTGCAATTGATTAGCATTCCAATTTCAAACTATTTATTACGTCAAACTGAGCTGCCCGGTAAACCGGGGGCAGAGAGGGAGAAGAAGAGGACAACAAACGAGGAGCTGTGACAGACTGTCTCGTTGGAGTTTCATTGACTCAGCTTATATATTATATATTTTTATTCATTTATGGCCCGGCCGTGCAAGTGGGCCGGGCCACTCTGGTAGCCCAGCTCATCCCCACCATACAAAAATGGTTTTCAAAACCATTCCTAAACCCCGCCGACGGCACAGCCTACCCTACCTCTTGTATAAGGATTCATTAGCATGTTGCACGTACGTTATTTTATTCGTCCAATCTCGTTCTTTCAGGATTCGAACTCGTGATCTGTTTATCAACGGCTGCACAATGAGATGGATGGCATCACTCAGACACATGAGCTGGATGGCGTATACGTTTTGTTTTGTGGGCTTAGGTTGAAGGATTCGAAATCATGATCTGTTTATTAATAGTTGGATGAATGTGCCATCGTTCAGCCACATGAAGTGGATGCGGTATACGTTTTTTGTGAGGTTAGTTTGAAGGGGTAAAGGTGTATAGAGTGAAGAGTGTAGACAATGTAGAGGAGAACGTAGAGTGTTAGGACATAGGGGTTTACAGTTTAGGGTTTAGGAAGGAGCGCGTAGGGCTAATGAAAAGCACAGTGTTGCCTCTGTATTGCACTGCAGCAGAGTGTGGCGCAGCCCTCAAAAAAAAAAAAAAAAAAAAAAAAGGCTAGAGGTGTTGTCTTGTCTAGGCTGAGCACTTCGTCCCTTCTACGGCCTTAGTGAGCAATACAACAATAAGCCGCCGGGGCAATCGTTTGGAAGTCGGAGAGTGAAGAGAACAGAGAGTGTAGAGAGTGTTATAGAGTGTAGGACCTTGGGTTTTACAATTTAGGGTTTAAGAAGTAGCGCGTAGGGGTAATGAAAAGCACAGTCACAAGGAGCCGCTGGGACAATCATTTCGAAGTCTAGATAACCCACCCAGCCTCTGTATGCAGAGGCCCGCTCAGTCAAAGGCGACTCATCTGGAGGCCGCTCGGCCAATGGCACTTGATGCTGCAGGATTGCTGCAGACACCTGCTGGGGACGGGAGGGGGAAGGGAGGGGAGGGAGAGGGGTTAGGATGGTGGGAAGAAGAGCGCATTGCAAATTTTGAAACACGTCATTGCCATTTACGTTTACATACACCCTCGAATTCAAAACATTTCAGATTGTCACGCATTCTTGATTTATTTGTTATCCTTCATTTACATACAGTTTCTTTTTTTTCTTTTTTTCTTTTTTTTTCATACATACATACAGTTTCAACATTGCATTGCAGCAAACAATGAGGAACATTCAAGGAGACAAACAGTTTATTGCTGTGATAAAACCATTGGAATGCAAGGGGTTCATCAAAGAAGTTGGGAGGAGGGAGAGAGAGAGAGAGAGAGAGAGAAAGAGAAAGAGAGAAAGAGAGAGAGAGAGAGAAAGAGAGAGAGAGACAGGGAGAGGGACAGAGAGACAGAGAGTCCCAGAAAAAAAGACAAGGTAAGACTATCAGAGGAGGGGGAGGGGAACCTGGGTGAAAGAATGCGGAATGTTGCTGAGAAGCTCATAAATTGGGCAGATGCCGTTAGATAATAGATTGGCCTTTTCCCTTTATTCATCTTGAGCTTTTCGTTACTTAGATATAACAAGAAAGAAATGATTCCCAGATTAAAAAAAAAAAACAAAAAAAAAAAAACAAAAAAAAAAACGGATTGATCTCCCCGTACCCTGGCGAGTACGGTTATTGCAACATTAAATCCCTGAAATAGAAGGGCCAAAAAAGGGCCATGTAGACGCGTGCGCAGAGTCCCTGTCACCCTGATATTCCAGCTAGAAAAATAAATGGAATCCCGACTGTAATTCACGTCAGATACAGGGCATCGTACCACAATTAAAAAATAAAAAATGTCGGTCTATGAATAGACCATTGGTCGAAGCAAATAATATGATAATACAATCACTAAGAAGAAGAAGAAGAAGAAGAAGAAGAAGAAGAAGAAGAAGAAGAAGAAGAGAATGGCAGCAAAACCCTAAACGTGCCATTCATGTCAGAAACAGATGGACATCAACAACGACAAGCCCACCCCAGTAGGGCTGATCCGTAGCACCAAATCCTCTACACCCGAGTGTTCTATCCCATATAATACGAAGTAAAAGCCCCTAAGAAACCCCATGAACCCCATTCGACCCCTATAAACCCCATGTAAATTATGTAAGCCCTAGGCATGGACCGATCAACGCTGATCTCTCCCATACAAGTAACTGGTCTAAAAGCTCATCCTACGAACCCTAACAAACCCCTGTAAATTATGTAAACCCTGGACATGGACCTATCAACAATGAACTCTGTAAAGTCCTAGCTTTGGAAGACGGGGGAAAGATCGCAGAGCATTCACTGATTATTCATCGTGTATTCACAGAACCAACAGAAGCACTTCAGTCTTGTAGTTGAAGACACTATGGTCTTCTTACATTACGACTGTTAAGTACCCGGAGTTTTCGAATCAATGATCAATAAAACAAATGCTCTGCTTTTTGCAATTGTAAAATGCTGCAAGTATATCTGGGTCTAGAACCCCTGCTGGTTGTCCGCAAAAAACGTACATTCATTTACTGGTATTTACACGACAACCTATGAGAGAGGACTCAACCCTACAGGGTCCAGTTCTGCGCAAAAAAAAAAGAAGAAAAAGAAAGTGGGCGATCATCCATCCTAGTGCGCTGATTGGCATATCATACGAAACGCGCCCCCTGCAAGGACTGATGTTGTCGACACAGATTTAACAAATCCACAAGCGCAAGAGCAGCGACTTGATATCTCTATGCTCTGCCACGGAGGACATCCAGTATGTTTTCGGCGCGCTATAGGAAGACGTTCAGCAGCTGGGGAGGGGGAGGGCGGAAGGGGAAGGGGGAGCGGGGAGCGGGGAGCGGGGAGCGGGGGGGAAGAAAAGGAAAGGAATCTGTCGGCGTCAAGTTAACAGCTGGCGATCGCGACTGGAGGCGGGAGTCGCGATCGCGATTGGCGGCGAGAGTAGCGATCGCGATTTGTGACAAGAGCCGCGACTGCGACAAATTGGAAGGAGGGGGGGGGAGGAGGAGTAGAGGAAGAGAGAGAAAGAGAGAGGGAGAGAGAGAGGGAGAGCCAGAGAGAGGGGGAGAGAGAGAGAGAGAGAGAGAGAGAGAGAGAGAGAGAGAGAGAGAGAGAGAGAGAGAGCAACTGAGCACTAAAGAGTGAGTGAGTCAGAGAGAAAAAGAGAGCAGGAGAGAGACAGACAGACAGAAAGAGGGAGAAAGAGAGAGAGAGACAAGTGCGCTCACTGTACAGAACAGCTTCTGACAGACACGATTCTATCTCCATGCTATATGGTATTGTTATCTTCTTCCTTCTCCCCCGCTTTCACACCTTCCTCCCCCCCCTCTTCCTCTTCCTCTTCCTCCCCTCCTTTTTGCTCCTCTCTGCGTATTGACGGCGCCGTCCACTCCTTCGCCAACTCCTCGTCGATTTTTTTCGTTACCTGTCCTAATGCTTCCATCTCCGCCTGGACATCCTTAGCTCGTCTTTCCAGAAGCCGGTTATGACTTTCCACCTGTTCTACTAGTTGCTCGAGAGTGTCCCTCTCTTCTGCCGCAATTTTCATCTTTACCCTCCGCATCTGCGCTAGTCCTGATTCCCAGTCATTTGCAAATCTGCTGTCCCCATTACCGCCGCCGCCGCGCAGACCATGCGCGCCGCCGCCATCTCTATCCGCTTGCCTAAGTCCTTGCTGCTCGCAGAGACGATCGAGAAGATCCAGCGCATCTGTGACATGTTGTGCCTCACAGTATCTGTTGACTTCTACCTTCAACAGAGCCGCGCTGTCCATCAACAACCCAGAGTGAAGACGCCACAAGCTTTGAACCTGCGCCGGCGGCAAAAAGGAGAAGGACGACCTAAACAGCTGCTCTCCATCGCTTCCCGCTTCAAAGCATTTGTCTAGAGCAATCGAGTACAGCTTGTTGAGCGCTTCGCTACGGCTGGGATGTCCCATCGTCCGTCGCGCCACGTTCGAATCCAATCCAGATACAATCAGATGAACAGAATAATACTCTGTAATATAATGACTACAGTATGTATATGAAATACCTGGGGCCCCAAAAAAAACATAAGAAAATAAAAGTAAAAAAAAAGAATACCTGGCGCCGGTCAGTTCACTGATGACATCTCAAGCCCGTCGTCCTTTCAAAAAAGAAATGAAAAGGAAAAGGAAAAACGTTGATCTACCGCGCGCCAAAATAGAAAAACGTTGATCTAACGCGCGCCAAAAATAGGAAAAGCGAAAGCACGATCTAGCGCACGCGCGGGAGAAAGGAAAAGCACAATCTAACGCGCGCGCGCGGGAGAAAGAGAAAGGAAAAGCACGACCGAACGCGCGCGCGGGAAAAAAGAAAAGCAGGCAATAACGCGCGCGAAAAAAGTCTTAACATGAACTCAGACTCAATCAAATGCAAAATTAGAGCGCGAAAACTGAAAACATTTGAAATGAATTGACAGCGGCGGGAGAATCATCAGAATCTGCGTCAGAATCAGATTCGAAATTCGAAATCAACAGCATCATCACACTACTACTCAGCTCTCACAACGGCTACTACTCACCCGCTGGCAGCAAAGTCTGAAAACATGTTAAATGAATTGACAGCGGCGGGAGAATCATCAGAATCTGCGTCAGAATCAGATTCGAAATTCGAAATCAACAGCATCATCACACTACCACTCAGCTCTCACAACGGATACTACTCACCCGCTGCCAGCAAAGTTGTGTATTGTGCCTGCCTCCTTTCTTCTTCTCTCGTGTAGTTCGTGTTTGGTACGTACTTTTGAGCTTTCTCCATTGTACGTCTCACCTACCGCTCTCCTTTCTCTCTCAAGCCGATCTATCAATTCCAGATTCTTCTACCTGCTGGACCAGCGAGCGCCTGAGTGCTTATGCCAAAAATACCCTTTGCTCCTGCGGATCTACTTCTTTTCGAAAATCGACAACATCTATTTCCCTTCTCTCTTCACCGCCCTCATACTGAACAGACCACATTGTGTTTCACTTTCTTGGTGGCTGTACATCTGTCTGCCCGTGGTTTTTTCTTTTTTTTCTTTCTTTCTTTTTTTCTTCTTCTTTTTTTTTTTTTTGCCCGTGTTTTTTGCCTGCGAAGATGTTGTTGTTTTTTCTTTAAAAAAAAAAAAAAAAAAAAGCCTATATTCTTCTCTCAATTTCACCTCACACTACCGTATGCCTACAATTGAAGGTGGTGTTGTGTGAAAGACAACGTGGGCGGAGGGGCGGGGGGGGGGAGTACATCGCCCCTTCGTTCAATTCACCGCAGTCTGGGATTGGAAATTTTGGAAGCTTGATTGTAGTTAAGAGTATAAGAAGCACTACCATGATGATCAGTCAGATAACACCGAGGTGGTGCGTTTGTAAATGAGTGCTGGTGTGTTCGGACGGGCCATGGAAACGAGCAGAGGGAACTCAAGTCGACTTATCGACGGAGCCGAAGCGAACAAACCCGCTGCCATTGGAGGAGTGTATGCAGGGGTGATTAGATTACCATCGCAGCAACGATGTTAGCGATTTCCATTGCATACTCGCACGACGACTTTTCTACTACGCTCTGGACGTGATTGCCGTCGGATTCATCCAGGTCCGACCGTAATTGCAGTCGAATACATCATTGCCGACGATACTCTTCTTCCGGACCATTGCCGTATGCAGTCGCGTGCATGGCACCGCACGTGGTGGCGTCGCTCACTCACTCAACAGGAGCTTGGGGTCAGATCCCACTACCATGGATTATTCATTTCTGACCCTCGATTACGAGCATCAACGGTCAGAAATGAACAATAGGGGCTCGTGGGATCTGGCCCTAAGTCCCGAGCCTGTGGTTCGGCTTCCTGACGCTGTGGTTCGGTTCACCGGAGAACAGTGTCGGGTACTATACGATCGGTTGCTGCAGTCGGAAGAGGGTGGGCTACCCGTCTTTCGGCGAGCACAACGCACAACACTCATTTTGGACGCTTCGGACCCGAAATTTAGGTTACATACATTCATTATTAGGGTGCGTTGTTTGTGGACCTCACCGATGTGGTGTACCTTGTGACGGAGCTGTGGCAGGGGCGGAGCGTGCGGGACCTGTGCGGGCACAGGGAAGGGAGACGCGCAGGGTTCCGCGGCAGCCGCACCAGATCGTAACCCCGGCAGGCTCGGACCTACCCCACCTCGTTAGCCCTACGCTGAAAAGCGGGGCGGCCTGCAGCGCGTCGGTAATCTGCTGTCCCGGACGCTGTCCCTGATTGACTTAGGGAGGGACCCCACTGGCTGGCGGTAGCTGGCCGCCAGCCTTTGGAAGAAATGTTTTGAGACCCCACTGCTGGCGGCAAACGCAAGCACTTTTGTTTCCACTCCGCCTACCTCCGCTTTTATAGCACACCAACCAATCCCCGTGCCTCCTTTCTGCACGGGATGGCTGGTACGCAGGCCAACATCTAGAGCCCGCCAGCATACCAGCCATCCCGTGCGGAAAGGAGGCACGGGGATTGGTTAAGCGGAGGCAAACTTGCCCGAAAAGGCAAGTCTTCCTTATCGGGTAACAGACACCTTGGGAAGTGCCGAAAATTGCTGTGGCAGTGGGGTCCCATTTCGCTTGCCCATTCCCGTCGGCTACGATTTGTGCTGGCGGATGCTTTCCTGGCTGCCAGCTACCGCCAGCAAGTGGGGTCCCAGCCTTACCGTGAGGGCACGGGTGCCCAGCCCGTAGTTCCTTTGTTGATGTGGTTCGGGAAGGGTAAGGTAATGATTATGCTGTATGTATGTTTGTCATGTTCGATGTACACAACTCGAAGAGAGTGTGTGTGGGGTCCCGGTTGGTGCTTTATTCACGATGTTCATGGGACGCTGGACCCAGTTTCCAGCAGGTGGCGCTCCCCATCAATAGACAGGAGAATGTGTGTG
>BFEA01000112.1:53571-83447 GCA_003427395.1 Chara braunii | reverse complement strand
AAAAAAAAAAAAAAAAAAAAAAAAAAAAAAAAAAAAAAAAAAAAAAGATTGCATTCATTCCCTTACCGAATGCGCCTCCGCCGTCGGCATCACCGAGAACGTTTAGGTGGCTCTTTCGGCCCACGCTGCCCCGCCGGCACTGGTGCTGCTGTTCGCTTGTCCATGGGCATGTGCCGCATTTCCCATGATTCCAAGCATTATGAAGCAGATTAAAATCATTCACTTACCGTTTGTGTCTCCGCCCAATAAAAATGTACAATAGGATTATTCATGCGAAAGGAGAAATCTCTTTAGAAAAAAAATACATCTGTAGGAAAAGACAACAACGAGACTGCAATCATTCACTTACCCAATGTGCCTCCACCGTTGGCATCACCGTAGAACGTTAAGGTCGCTCCTTCGGTCCACGCTGCCCCGTCGGCACTGGTGCTGTTCGCTTGTCCATGGGCATGTCCCATCATTCCAAGGATTATGAAGCACATAAAGATCTTCATGCCCGTACCACAATTCCCAATGTCAAGGAAGATCGATGCCGCACTACCCAGCGACATGGTTTTCAACTTTTCAAGTAGAGCAATCAAGTAAATTCTCAGCAGAAGCGGCGCTCTGCTATGTGGCAGCGGACAGCAACACTGGAAGGAACAAGCACAAACGGCGCTCCGGTATGTGGTAACGGACGGCAACAGCTAATGGCTTAGACTCCGTTATGTCGGCCGTTATATTTCTCAGACCTCAAGGCTCAGACCAAATCTTCGAAGTGCAGCGCCGCGGGCTGATTATGGCAGCTTGCCTTGTCTCTGCAGTAAGACTTGCTGCAGATATTTCGTCCCTGCCGTCATCACACACCGCACACGACCAGAAAGCAAGAAAGCAACTTCATACACAGGTATGGGAAGCCTACGTAACTCACTGATTCTGATAATAGCTACGCATGAAAATCTCTATTTTCTCCATATCTGGCGAGAAACTAGTTAAATTTTCAATCACGAAAGAATTCCACTGGGGTGGGGACCGCATAATCCACCCGAATGGACACTTGCTTGGGCCAGTACCCAGCTTGTTCTACAGGAGGGGGGTAATTGCAGAAATAACGAGTTTTTGAAGTTCCCCAGCGGAAATGTTTTTTTTTTGTTTTTTTGTTTTTTTTTTCCCAGCGGAAATGTTTTTTTTTTAGTTTTTTCCCAGCGGAAATGTTGTCGGGGTCCGAAAGACGTATTTCTTCAACGAAAGTGGGACCCCGCCCGCAAATATTTTTGCTGTGAAACTACCAGGACCTGTAAAGCTGCATCTAAAGATGTATTTTTGCAACAAAACTTGCGCCGCGCCACTATTTTTGCTGTGAAACTACCGCGATTCCGCGAACGCGCTATTTTTGAAACTTACCCACCCTTCTCAAGATAATAGTATTAAAGATAATAGTATTAGTGGCACATTGAAATTTAGTCGCACAATGAAATTAAGTGTGATTGTCCCTCGGGACATCAGTTAAAATTGGAACGATAGAGAGAAGATTAGCATGGCCCCTGCGCAAGGATGACACGCAATTTTTGAAAAATGAAAAAAAAAAAAAAAAATAGTGTGATTATTACAATACTTCGAAGCCTACCAGTTCAGAATTTACCAAATTGTACGAAATGTAACAAACTGAAGTCTATTCCTATGAATCCCTCGGGACATCCGTTTAAATTGGAACGATACAGAGATGTCAGTGAAGTTTAGCATGGCCCCTGCGCAGGGACGACACGCATAAATCGAAGTCTATTTTAGCAGTGTAAGCAGGACATGAAAATTCAAGCCCGTTTTTCATCATCCGAGGAGAGAATGGGCCTCGCTCCACTACACAATACTACATGCATTTGGACGTTTTCTGGACCATTTGCATTCGGACGAATCCAATACTTTGAATGTATCGGGTCCTGAAAGCATCCAAATGCAAGTAAAGTTGTAGTGTTGGCTAGTTAAGCGAGGACCAATAGTTCGAGTAGGGCATTGGGCCGACCAAGCGATCACAAGTTGTAACACATCGGAAGTGACCTTTTCGTGCAACTGCAACGAACAGCAGGAACCTATGGGGAAACAACAACAAAAAAAAAAAAAAAAAAAAAAGCAGGAACATAGTACCGCAAGGCAACCAAAAGCTGCAGTATTTCTACAGCCCCGCAACTACTAAATCGTGTCCCTACAGAAGTCCAACTGCGGGGACACGATTGCAATTTAGTAATCGCTCTGAAAACATTTGAGGTGAAGATGACGAGATATAGAAAAAAAAAAGAGAAGTCCGAGAGGTATAGCAGGAGGAAAGCCAGATGGCATCATGGCAAACAGAAAGCCCTGCGGCCGAAAAGACAGAACAGACCTGGAGTAGGGGGACGATAGCGGAGCATTCGAAGAGGTAACCTGTACGCACGACCCAAACTTAGTCAAGCTGACTTCCAGAAGAACACCGCAGTGACGCACCAAAAAAAAAAAAAAAAAAAAAAAAGGAAGAACTGGCGTTGGTTTCCCCCAGAATATAAAGCGGCTGTTTTTTTTTCTGGAAAAATAAAATAAAATGAAATACAGACTCCAGTTCGAATGCAGACGAAATCTCTATTTTTGCAAAGGAAACTTCGAACGGACGACATTTTTGCTGCCAAACTTCGAAAAATTAATATTTTTGCTATTAATCCAATGCAGATACCTTCAGATGAAGAGAATAAGATCATTCTGAATTGCCTGGGGCCAGTGGGGCCAGTCAGCTCAATGATTATCTGTAAAGGCCGTCGCCTATTTCAAAAAAAAAAAAAAAAAAAAAAAAAAAAAAAAAAAAAAAAAAAAACCATCGTACCAATAAAGAAAGGGCAAGGCGAGAATACCAGAGACAAGAATTGACATTCATAATTCTCATTCCTCGACCTGCGATAGGCTGCGCTGTACTTTTCTCTTCTCTTTGACTATGGCTCGAAAGTTACCTTGTCAGCTATTACTACGTTGCGTAGCGTAGGACTGGAATGCCGGAATTAGGACATATTCCAACTTCGACAGAGTTCTAGACGTAATAATTGCGGCCATATAAATTCAGGTCTCGCTGGAATTGCGCCCAGATGCATCCAGAAAAGTCCTTCTGTGAGTATACCCTTACTCGAGACACTCCCCGGAACCGAAGGCCCTGAGTAAACGGCCCGAGGTAGGAGGGGTGGCAGGTAGTATACATGTAACTCGCCCTCGAAAAATATTGAGAAAGAACAACACGGACTGTTGAGCAAACCATTGACTATTGAGAGCGAACAACACGACTTGTACTAGTTAAAACAACTGGAGGTAACCAACCGGCCTAGGCTAGGGGAGTTGGTACAACCATGGACTTTTGAAAAACGGACCCAAGTTCGAATCCAGATACAACCAGATGAGCAGATACAGTCAGCCTGAGTCAGATCAATGATCACGGATGCCGCCCTTTAAAAAAAAAAAAAAAAAAAAAAAAAAAAAAAAATTGGAGGTAGTAGAAAGTAAATATATTCTCGCATTGCAAAGGAGAACTCCAAGCCTGGCTGCAAGTGTACGAGTACACCTCGAAAGGTGTGCCGGCATTCTCAAGGGGCTTTCGAAGCCTGTCAGGAGTTTAACGAGACTCGAGTGTACGAGTACACCTCGAGAAGCGTGCCGGAATTTCAAGATCTACGAGTTGTACACCTCGAGAAGGAGTGCACTGCTGGCATTCCTAAGTTTATGAGAAGGGAGCTGGAGTCCTTCGGGACATCCGTTAAAATTGGAACGATACAGAGAGAAAGAAGATTAGCATGGCCCCTGCGCAAGGATGACACGCATAAATCGAGAAGGGAGCTGGACTCGAGGGAAAGTGACCGCTTCCTCTGGCGGAAAGAGACAGACTGGGCAAAGTGGAGCACAAATGACCGCATGAAAAATTCCGATTCCGCACCTTGCTAACTAGTTCAACGTTGTACTGCTGCTAATGTCAACCAGCACATGAGACATGCTGCGTAATAGTGCGTATGCTATTGCACGCGCGCGCGCGCGCGCGCGCAAGCTCTCCGCTTGTGTCTGTGTATGTGTGTGTAAGTGGGTCGATGTATGCTTGCATTTGCGTTAGAAGAGAGCGAGGCAGACATAGGAAGGCAGCTCATCCGAGGGAGAAAAACGACTGCAAAAGCGCAAAAGATGACAACTATCACCGTTCGTGTGAAGGACAGAGAAAGCTAAAAACATTCTGTAGTAACAACCACGGTAATTCAGGTGGTTTTGGAGCGGCGAAAACTGGGAGGCACACAGCAATCCTCGTCATACACAAGGCGAAAAAGAGTCGGCGAACATAATACCGGTACTACCAGATCATACCTGGTCCAGATGTAATTCAAAGATTCCAAACTTCAAATGGAAGGCAAACAGCTCAATGGAGCGTGGGCGATTCCCAGTTGGAGATAGTCCGACCCATTTACGTCACCGCAACCCCTCGACGCTGCAAGGCCAATTATTACATGGAACTAGGTCGCGTTCCCGTAACCCCTCCCTCGCCCCTCACTCGCTGACGCACTCATCCGCATGCCCGCACACGCGCACACACGCTCGAATGAGCGGACGAACTAAACGCTCTAACGTTACACGAACAAACACAATTGCAGCGATGGAGATCGTTACTTGCACGCCTAAAAGCGGCGTCAAGACCATACAGCGCAGTGCGGGGAGGAGAGTCAGCAAAAGTAATGGAGAAGTCGCCGCCAGCTGGGCTTGCCCATGCATTTGCTGCTTGTAGGCAGTAGTACGAGCATCGGAGCCCACACGTTGACTCCGTGACTTCGGCTCCAGAAGACTTCCGGATGCAGTCGGCCAACAGCTACAGCTCTGAGTTCTCAACACCTCCGCTAGAAACCGGCGCGTAGGTGCTTGAGGCCGACCTTGTACTGTGCAGCCTATTTATACATCTTTCAATTTCACACCACGGATCATGCCGCTGTTCTGCTCTTTTCTGCTCTTTTTTGCTTTCTTTTTTAGTTTAATCATCTTTCCGCACGTTCACCGACGGAAACCTCGTTACGATTTCTCCACCCTCTAAAAATGGTAAGGTTCAATGAACTTCTCACAGCAACCCCAGTGTCTGGATCGAGATCGAGACGATCTCGGTGGTTCTGCTATTTTTCGTATTTTGGCGGTCGACTCCGACCTCCTCCCGCGCTTGTTTCCTAAATTTCCTATTTCCTATTCCTACTCTGCCCGACCCCGCCACATGCAACCCGCGAACTTTCCCGCACATTTTCCAGCCCGTCGTTCCAGCGGCCCGCTGGTCCTTCACCAGGGGCCAGGTCCCACTAGCAGCGTTGAGTTTCCTCAACGCCCGATCTGGACGTGTCTGTGGATATGTGCAGAAATCGCGTTGAGTTTTCTCAACCGCAGATCTCCACGAACGCGTCCAGATTCAGGCGATGAGGAAACTCAACGCTGCTAGTGGGACCTGGCCCCAGGTGAGGATTCGCCTCAGGACATAACATATGCTCGTCAAGGCTCCCTGCGATGTATATGACGGCGACGACAGCCGAATTCGAGAAGTCGCACTGTGATTATGCCCTCATTCTCTCTCGAATTCACCGAGCGGAGACGAGAGTACGGGCTCCTTTTTTTGGGGGGGGCGGGACAAATGCTCCAGTCTATTCGTGGCGAGCAGCACGTGCTGGGAACCGGGCCCAGCGCCCATGTAGATTTATACAAATCGTTGGAAATACCAGGACCATTACATGGCTTCGGCTAAGAACAATCTGAGGAGTTCACAAAAATTTAGGAAAAAACTGGATAATTGCTGGCCAATTGCTAGGCTGCTCAAGCACCAGTTACTAAGTCAAAAAGGAAAGCCACAAAAGTCCTTGCAATGCTCAGACCCCCTGGACTCCCTAACAAACCCTCTAAAATTCTCTAACACTGTCTTATTCCCTGCCGAGCTCTCCCAGGCCTCATGCCCCTACCCTGCTAGGTTACAGGGCAACACGACTCACCCCTGCTCTGGCCAGCATAGTCCCCACAGCAACCCTTGGTTTTCCCTTGGAATGGAAAAAAGAAAAAAGAAAAAAAAAAAAGTACGGGCTGGTGGACCTCTGCTGGACTTTGTGCAACGATTTCAATTCATGATTCTTATTTTTCTTGATAATAGGATTCCAATGATGTGACACATCAGAATTTCAATTGAGAGTTTCATGTCTTGCTGTCAATCGTGAATTTTCTGATTCGTGACTCGTCATGATTTTTCCCCCTGATTTTTCCTGAGTTGTGGCTGTTTTTTTTTTAATTTTTTCAGAGGCTGTTTTTGAACGATTTCATTTTTATGATTGTGATTTGTTTAAAATCTGATTCATGAGATCTTAGGTGTTTTCTAAACTTTTCTAGATGTAATTGATCCCTCATCTGAAATTCGTATATTCTGAGCAAGATCCTTAATCTGAAACTCGTATTTTCTTAGCAGGATTCTTAATCTTAAATTCGTATTTTCTGAGCAAGATTCCTAATCTGAAATTCATAAATCAGAGTTTTGCTCTGATCCCAATGAATGATTACTCGATTTTGAATTACAAAAGGTTACAAATTGATTTTCTCAAAGTGGAACTGATGTCCTACGTTTATTCATCTTTGATCTAATTCTAAATCTGATGTAGTTTTCGGTTGTAGTTCAAATTTGCTAGGATGTGGTCTTGCAAACGAAAGGGGGAAAGTCGAATTAAAGGCAGGTGGGAAGTGGGGAGGTTCACTCAGAGGAGGGATCGGCGGTTCAGGGTAGTAAGTCTATTATCATAAGGGTGGGGTTGGACAACATTGGCTGGTCCCGGAGCATTCGCTCTGTGACCAGGGGGAGCTTGAGGCCATTGAAGTTATGCCGAGGGTGGAAGGCATAACCATCTCGCTCGACGTAGCTATTGCCGGGGCGGTGACCCTGTAACCTTTCAAGGGGCCTAAAGTTAAGGGAGTTGTCGAGCGAGAAGGCACTCTCTGTCCGTCAGAAACAGTTAGGTCGGTACTGGAGCAGTTTGTGTTGCCTTGTAACCCTAGCAGGGGGGGTATGAGATCTAATGATTTAAGGTACGAGGATTGAAAGTTTGGGCGGCGTGTCCTTCATCTGTGGTGAGGGAAGGAGACGGATTGTTAGTGGTTTTAGTTTTTGTTTTTTTTCCTTTTGGCTTTCATAAATGAGAAGGTGAAAGTTGGAAGTATGGTTTGGAGGAATCTTGGGTGGGCTCGTGCAGTAGTGGAAGGGTTGCTCAGGGTAGTAAGTCTACTAGAAGGGCAGGGTGGGGCGACATTGGCCGGTGCTGGAGCAGTGGCTCTGTGACCAAGAGGAGCTTGAGGCCATTGGAGTTATGTCGAGGGTGGAAGGCATAACCACCTCTTTCAACGTAGTTGATGTCGGGGCGGTGACCCTGTAACCCGCTAGGGGGTTTGCAGCTAAGGAAGTAGTCGAGGGAGGACGATACTTCCTGTCCGTCGGAAAACAGTTAGTTCGGTGCTGGGGCAGTTTGTGTTGCCTTGTAAGCCTAGCAAGGGGGGTGTAATAAGTGACGATTTATGGTACGAGGACTGAAAGCCTGAGTGACGGTTTCTCGTTTGTAGCGAGCGTCTGAGTTGAATTGTTGGTGGCTCTATTTTTTATTTTCGTCTCTATGTTTTTCATAGTTTTTTTATTTCTAAATATGTTCTTGAATAGGATTGAATTTTCTGATTAAAAAAATTCTTTATAAGCTGGTACTGGTGGCAGGGGGTCGGGGTTGTGATGGTAGGGGATAATGCGCTTTGCGGCCATGGGGCTAACCTGCAGGGTGGAAATAGGGTACAACAGCGGTGAAGGTGTTGGCTTCATCGAAGTAAGACTTGCCGGAGTAGGGTTGTGAGGGATTTATGTACCAGGGATATCTGCAACCAGCGCCCGAAGAAGCTGAGTGATTGGATCTACAGTTATGGTGTTGATTGGTAACTTGTCTGGTATTTGTTGTAGTCTTGGGTTCCCGTGGGCTTGCGAATGGACGAGGTCAGAACGACGCTGGTTGGTGTTGGGGCTTGGTCGCGCTGCCCTGTAACTCGAGTTGTACGAGGGCAAGAGACCTAGTAGAGAGATCAAGGGAGTTGTCGAGGGTGGAAGGCACTCTAGTGTCCTATGGTAAGTGGGAACTTAGACGATGCTAGTCGGAGCCGAGGCGGGTCGTTTTGCCCTGTAACCTAGTAGGTGGGAGTCATCTGGGGTGGGTCGTGCTCGGGCTTTGTCGCCCTGCCCTGCAACTCGAGTTGTACGAGGGCAAGAGACCTAGTAGAGAGATCAAGGGAGTTGTCGAGGGTGGAAGGCACTCTAGTGTCCTATGGTAAGTCGGTACTTAGACGATGCTGGTCGAAGTCGGGGCGGGTCGTTTTGCCCTGTAACCTAGCAGGTGGGAGTCATCTGAGGTGGGTCGTGCCACTTTGTAACCTAGCAGTTGGGGGCGTGAGGCCTAGTAGAGACTAAGTATTGGGATAAAGGGATCAGGCAAGTAGGGGCGGGCTACTGAAAGGCTCTTAGGTAGGTATTTCTCAATCTGAATGCTCTTCTAAAAACAAAAGGGCCCTCTGCATGGAGAAGTACTAGATGGTTGGATATCAATCGTCCTATTAGTGAGGGGGCTAGCTTGTAGGACTGTTGAAAGAAGTCTGGCCGGAGTGAGGTAAAAAGGATTGATGGGGGGTTTCTGAGTTGTTTTCTTAACTTTGCTTCTGAAGTTCGTCGTAATAATATGCTAAGTAGTTCAAATTAGCCAAAGGCCCAAATCCGGGTAATGACCCCGGTATCTCAAATATCCCAAATTTTCAAAACTTCTATGTAAAAATTTCCATATGGGACGTTGGGCCTGGTTCCCAGCACGTGCTGCTCCCCACGAATAGATTGGAGCCTTGTTCCCCCCCCCCCCCCAAAAAAAAAAAAAAAAAAAAAAAAAAAGCAAAATAAAGGCCGTATACAGCAGAAAAGCCCTAGTGTGAGTATGAGTATGCCCTTGAGTCTCCTTCCACTCAAAAGCCCTACTAGTTTGAGTATGCCCTTGAGTTTGCTTCCACACCAGGCTAATATGGACCCCGCATTTCTCTTCTCGTCACATGGTTAGCTGAGAGGTCCGGCAGCCTGAGAGATCTGGTGGAAGACCCACAAAATGACAGAATTTTAACATGAAGAAGGCTTACCACAAAGTACGAAACCAGTTGTAGGGAGGCCTATAAACAGAAAGCACAGGTTCAATGAGTAATGAAGAAAACCTAGAAAGGTCTAACAGACCACCTAGGGCAAAGTCTAGGCTTTCAGATGACAATCAGAGGGACTTACTCACTACAACTCTTTAGCACATTGAGTTGCACTTATAAAGAGTCTTTGGAAGATTGACGAAAAGCTTCATGAAAATAGCCTGCTGAGTCGCAACACTCATGATAGCAGAGGTGCCCACGCTTACTACACTCACTGCATGGCTGATTGTCGTGCATAGTCAGGTAGGGTGTCTGATATGGGTTTTAGATGTTGTACCAGCACTCTGTTGGCCTTTGTGCCAAACTTGCCTGTGACTGGCTGTTGGACAACTGGAAGGCTAGGTGATATGCATTTCAGTGTGTGTAGTGGGGGTTATCCTCACTCTTGGGGGTAATACGGGAGGGGGATCCACTATTGCGAAAAATTTCGTGGGTGGTGGTTCGTTAGTGGTGCAAGAGCTCTACGTAGTCATCATTGGAGACCACTAGGTTTCGTTGAAGACAAAGAATCTGCACAAAAATCCACATAGAATGTCCCCCAAGATGTATGTGTTTGTGTGTACGTGTAAATAATATGTAGGTGTGTGTATGTGTGTGTATGGTACGCATCTGTGCATCTGAAATAAGTGTGTGTGTGTGTTTGTAGTACGCATTCATAACGACTTTTGTGTGTGTGTCATGGGTATGTGTGTGTGTGTGTGTGTGTGTGTGTGTGTGTGTGTGTGTGTGTGTGTGTGTGTGTGTGTGTATCCGTGCATATAAACTCCGAGTAGGGTGTATGTCGCCTAGTAGAAGTGATTCCCTTTTCTTTGTTTTTTGTGGCTTTTGGTGATTAGGAGAGTTGAGTCCAACATAGAGCAACGTCCCTACAGCTTTGGGGCGGCCAACAGGAAATGGATCGCCCCCGATAAATTGAGTCGACCAGTAGTGTAGTCGGACAATTTTTTTTCATGCCACCCTTCAAAAAGTTTGGCAACCGCTGCAGTTGGGGCAGCAGAAAATAATCCGCCCCTCGAGGATTTTTTCATTCGGGGCCACGAATAAATTTTGCCACAGTGTTAAGCGCAGTACCAGCCTAGAAACAAAGTAGGTATATATTGCACATTGTACTGGCCCAAATGCACGAATCAGGCAAGTGTCACATCTTGTACCGATACAAATGCAATTTCCAGTCCAGCGCAGTGCATGGTACAAGCCGAAATACAAGGTTCACACCAATGTCATGTGCAATAGTGGTCAATGTATTGTGCACACTATTGGCATGAGCCTTTGATTCGAGTCGGTACTGCATTTGGCCCTCACCTAACTCACGCATATGGGTTTGTGTTGCTTGAAGCACGAAACTACTTTAACTTTTGTAACTAACAAAAAAAATATCAGAAAAAAGTCAAAAAGATTGAATGCTATATAACACTTGTGGTAAAGGGAAAGAGAAAAACGAGTAACACTATGTCATTTTAGAAAGGAAAAGCATTCATGTTTCTACTTCTTGAATTTGAATGCAAAAAGACGATTCAAGAAGATAATAATTTGCAATTACCATTTGCACGCAATTCAAACAAACATCAAAGTAACATGCAAACACTTTGTCATACATCGATTGACTTTCTAAGGAAAACACATAGTCAAACCTTTTCTTTTCAAAGGACATTCAAAACAGATAATCAATAATTAACTTGTATGGGTTCACACGGGAAGGAAAGAAATAGAAGATTGAGTCATTTATTGATACAAGTTGGTAGACTGGACCAAGTAACACAATACGAATTCAGACTTTTGAGGAAATCGTTGTAACATTGAAGGTGTGACACGATGTCGAAGAGGAATGTGAGAAGATGGAGATGAAAAGAAAACGAAGAAAGAGAAGGAAGAACAAGACAGAAAGGAACAAGAGAGGAAGGACCGGGAAGAGTATTATAAGCAAATTGGTAACTTATTACTTCAAAGTTGGGTACTACGGAAGCAACCAAAGAACTCAACAAGTGCGACGCAAGCGAAATTATGAAAAAAGTTAATGGAAGAGTTTGAAATGATCATGAAGAAGGCAAAAGAACCAGCTATTCCAGCGACCGCATCTATAATCAGCGCTCTAGAGACGCCGATGCGTCTTCAACACGAATTTGACGAAGCAAAGAGGCAGGCCCAAGACGATAATGAAAGGACGATTGGGGCACTGGAAGACCAAGTGTTGACGCTGAAGAAGATTAGTGAACAAGCAGTCAATGAAGTTGAGAGTCGGAGAGTTAGAGACTTAAATCTCAACGTCCAAGAAACAAGCATGGGAGTATAGCAATTGGTGCTTCGTACACGACCCAGGTGTGTACCTACTGGATCGTCGGCCAGTATCACAAGGAATAACTTGAATGTCGAAGACTACAGTGTACTGGTGGCGCGCCATCTGGAGGAAGTTGATATCCTCAAGGAGACGAGGATTTGTGAGTTTAATAGCACTCGCGAAGTGGAACAAGAAAATGACAGGTTGAGGGGAAAAAAAGACCGAGAAATTGAGAGGCTGAAAAAAAAACTTTGAAAAAGGTGCAGCCGAGAACTGCGGATAAATCATCAAAGGTGAAGGATAAGCAGCGGAAGGGAACCGGAACCGATCTGCGACAACGTCTAAACTCTAGAGGTAACCGCAATTGGAGAGGCGGGGTGCTCGAACAAAGGACAAGTGGCGGCCACTTCAAAAAACAAAGTTCAATTGGCCAAGGAAAGACAAGAGTATCTGCAGGGTTTAAGTTGTCGAAAGGATCTAAAGAATCTAAAGAAGGATGCGATGATGACAATTTGTGTTGAGGATGGTGTACCATATGTTAAATTGGATCAATCGAAGGAGGAAGTTGCTCAATTATGGACAGCTCGAGAATATAATGAAATACCATCAGGCAATCCAAAAGGGGTTGTCATCCAGGATATTAGCGACAACAATGATGGGCAAAGCGAAAACTTGGGTAAGTGAGACGGGGCAAATGCTAACACTTCTTAGTGTTTGTCCCAGACGCGACTTATTTATGGAATCTTGTTAGGCACTGTGTGAATCAACGAGGTTAAGTTGTGGATAAATTGCGATGTCGATTTTTGAACTCTCTTTTGAGTTTGGTGATGATAGGTTTAACTTTGATTTGACAGATATCGTGGGCTGCGAAGTTTTCAAGTTGTTTTCCATCTCTTCTCTCGCAAGGATATGACTTGGATAAAGGTGAAGGTCATCTGATTTACTTGTTGGTTTCTCCTTGGTGTAGACACCGTTATATTGGGTGTACAATTAGAGATGTGCATACTCGATAGAGCGAATATGTGTATAAGTTGTGAAGTCCGTCGTTGTGGTTATCGAAATGAAAGATTGTATCGGTGGTTGCGAAAAAGTAGTATGAATGGATACGTAGCAATACCTATTCATTTGTGTAAGAAAGAGGAGTTGGTGGGGATTGAAAAGCTTTACATCACGACCAATAAGTTGTCTTTAAACATTCGCGATAAGGTCTGTAGGTATATAAGATGTAGGAGAAGGTTTCGGGAGAGGTTAAAGGCAAGAAAGGTTGCTTGGCAAAAGGGAAGTGGAAAGTCGTTAGGATTAGTATTGAAATTTCACTGTACTATTGGTGTGGTTTCGAGGAGTCTCTTCGAATTTTTTACTGTTTTAAAGAGAGGGGTATTGACCGATATGTGATTGTATGAAAATGAGGCACAAAGTAGGTTAACTATTGAGATATTGTGAAGAGGGAGTATGAATCTTCCACCATACCTTGCAGGTTTGGTATTAGACAGTTACAAAAATTTCGTGCTTGGCAGGTTGATAGTGTCATTATTGAGTTTGAAAACGTTTGTTTATTTCTCAGTAGGTCGCTAATTTACAAGAAACTTTTGGTTAAATTACTGAGTGAGTCGTCGACTATGAAGGATCTGTACAGTTGGGATTTTGAAGGAAACATTGAATTCATGGTAACCTAATAAAACGACAAAACCTAACATTTTTTATAAAATAAAAAAATAAAGTCAAACTGTTATTTTCAACACATGAAAGAAAGCGTTTTGAACTGTTTTCGAGAAAGGAGGCAAAAAAAATGGCAAAAAGTCGGGTAATTATCAAAATATGCAATAAAATCATTCACGGCAAAGATCATGTTATGAGACTATAAGTCGTTCTCGGTAGACTGACAAAAAACATAACTCAAACAAGATAATCTTTAAGGACTGTAAGGGGATCTCGAAAGATGTTAAAAAGCAGAGTTTCAGTGAATAGTCATTTATAAAACTATAAGTCGTTTTCAACAGTTTGATAAAAAACAAGTTTATTTTTAAGTTAACTGTAAAACTCTCATAAAAATATATATGTTATGCAAAAGAATAATTCAAGCAACTTTTGTTTGGGAGACATCTTCAAATTTTTAGCCAACCACGATTTAAAATAAAAAAATAAAAAATATTTTATGTGTGCGTGTTAGGGAAACCCCCGCATAGGTTCGTCGTGCTACATACCTTATAGAACTATAAATATGTTTTTTTTAGATAACAAAAAATGAGATATTTCGGTTCCTTAATAAACGGTGTTTTGTAAGGTAGTGACTTTTTGTAAAAAAACTTGTTTCTCTCCTCACCACTTCCAATGGTTCTGAAAAAATAATTTTTCATTCTTTTTTTTTTTTAATTTACTTCACATAAAATTTTGTTATGTATGAGGCCTGAAAAATATACTATCGGAATCTCTAAAAACTTTCGTACAAACCGACCAATTTTTTTTTTT
Source organism: Chara braunii (assembly GCA_003427395.1). Classification (NCBI taxonomy): domain Eukaryota; kingdom Viridiplantae; phylum Streptophyta; class Charophyceae; order Charales; family Characeae; genus Chara; species Chara braunii. Next base: position 69,472 of record BFEA01000112.1, on the reverse strand, counting down.
AATGTTTTTCACGAATCCTATATTAGGATTGGTTTTCGCCTTCTCGGCTATACGGTTTTCTTACGAAAAGTGAACACGGTGTACACTTCAATGCATACTTACTAGGACTATCATTGCACTTCATGGTCTGTATGTTAAGCAACATTTGGTCATTCGTCTGGTTTATGATTGAGTCTATAACAAAGTCTTGGTTCGACGACTGATCACATATGTGATTGGATGTTTTGAGATTTCTGGAGCTTGTAAATATTTATTAGTGATAAGGTTGAGGTTTGTATGGTGTCGGAATCGTTCCGTTGAAAATTATTTGCACAATTTTTAGACTCTTTGCTAAGTCGTCGGAGGAGGCTCTCTGCTGCTGTGATACGGTGCATTTTTTTTTGGCTCGGATTGACGAACATGTTTCATGTCGGGAGAATGAGTGTTATTTTTTTCGCAATGACTTTGCAACTCAAAAAGTATTATGCAACCATCTCGGGTTGACCGCATATGTAGTTTTCAAAAACATATCATTTCGTCTTAAGTTTGAGTTCTCTGCGTTCTTTACCTTCTCCACATCTGAATGCTCTGTCCAAAGATGCTTTTCTCGCTTGCTTCAACTCCTCTTACATTCCTTCCTATGAAATCTCTCATATTTTTGCTTTTGTTTCGTCTCTGGCAAGAGATCTTTTAACCTCTTTTATTGTTGATTCGTCCGATGGTCTACTCACTCTGGGGCACTCTGTAAGGATTACTTCCAAATAATTAAACCGATCTTTTATCACAAAGTCAGCAACACTTTTGCTTGTTATTCGGTCGTCTATCAAGAAGATTTGAACAAATTATTTTTTAGAAATTATTCGTTATGGAAGTGTGAGGAGGAGGATGTGAAAATTCTGGATAAATGTCAAACGGAGTATAAATTTCTACGTCTTCAAAAGGTGGCGGAATGGGATTGTAAAGGTTCATCGCATCCCCAAACACAATCATGTCGCAAGGTGACGACCAATTTGTTCGATCTTCTTTGAGAATCCTGCTAAGGGAGAAAGAAGGATATTCAAGATTGTTAATCAATTGATGTGGCAACTTCTGGTGGATTTCCACTTCAATATAAAAAGGACGATGAACCTGGTGAAGAGTATTGGGATGTTGAACAGGAAATCGAGTGACGATGAAATTTTTATCGACGCATCTTTTGATGTGAAGGCAATGTTCTATAACCTTCCTCATTTTTTTTATCATGCGTGCTCTGAAGTGGGTGATTGATTACTGGATGAGTCAAGGTTTCTGGGCGGTGACAATCAAAAAGTGGGGGAAAGAGTCAAAGTTGGTTCGAGGTTAGGGTGGAGAGGGATGAAGCATAATTTTGTTTCAGCTAATTCTGAGTTTTGTGAAGTTTGAGTTAAGTAACACCTTTTTAATAGCGAACGTCCATATGTTGCAACAGAAAGTTGGGATCCCCATGAGAAAAACGTCACGTAGTACTACATTGATATGCTTATTATGTGTCTGCAACGAGTATAACTGAACTCATGCCATTGGGAGATCAGAGGAAGATGTTTCATGTTTTTTGTCTGGTGGATGACATGTCAGTCTTCACGATTCATTATAGGAGTGGTGGTGAGTCGAGAAATCAGGGATGTCAGCGGATTGATAACTTTCATAAATGTTATGATTCTAATATAATTTTAGAGAAAACCAGTGAAGGATCTAACTAGGATTTTTTGGGTTGCATTTTGAAAATCGTTGACAGAGAAAAAAGTTTGAAGTGTCTGATAACTCACAAGAATCAGTTGAAGTGGAATGAGGACTTGGAAAGGGTGATTTTCCAAAGTATCCAACATTTTTTGGTTTTTTTTAGTCGCATGCAGAAGATGGCGGTTATTTGTTCATTTTTGCATCGCGCTCGCACTTTTACTATGTTAAGCGGCAGGGAGTTGACATTTTTGTTTACTTTGAAATTGGAGTTGTGGCGAAAAGGATATCCTGACGAGTGTTTCGATAATGATGTAATTAGTTTCTCCAACAAGTTATGCAGCCTATGGGGCGAATGGTTACCGGTTTTGACCGGTTGGTCAAGCATGAGATAGGTTTCAGGGGCACTTGGCTCACTGTAGGGCTTTTTTTCTCCAGGGGAACTTGACTCGCTGTAGGTTTTGACCAGCTGATTTTGATTTTTTTCTGTTTGTTTGGAACCCCCATTTTTTGAACTCGTCCATTTTTTTGGATTATACTTCTTTGAGTCAGGTTTCAAACTCGTATCCTATATGATGAAAATATGTGGGCACAATGGATGTAGCCGTTTCGGCGGGCTCTTGAAATGTTTCCTTGGGATTTACGAAAGTAAGATTAACTTGGGTACTTCTCGGGGTTTAAACTGATGACGCGACGAAATGATGGTTTTTGTTGCGTGGTTTGTAATGGCAGAGTCCAAAGATTTAATATTTTTCGGCTTTCGAACTAATGACGTGATAAAGAGAGGTTTTTTGTAGTGTAGTTTGTGACACTGGAGTCCAGAGATCGTCTGTAAGGTTGGGTCTGGTAGATCAAGTCCCTTTTGTGGGTTACATCCATTCTTCATACTTAGTTAGCTATAGGTGATTTTCTACCGCTCTTCTCCTAGATAACTAGTCCATGTGGATTGGTAACTTAGGATATATAGTTGACAACTTACCTAACCAGACCTAAGACCCCTGATGAACGCTGGTCGTTATGGTCAACTGAAATCGGAGGGGTCACTTGTCGTAATGTTCCAACTGTTTGTCACTCTATTCCTTTTCTCAACAAGTTGAATTCGAGAATAATTTTCAACTAATATCTTGAGTCTTCTTTTTCTTTCGGCCTCTATCTCCCTTCCCATTTTGTTATGGTGTGTTAAACTGTTATTGTAGGTCGGGTAACTATCTATTTGTTTGTTGATTGTAATACAGGCTTGTAAAATTTATCCCACGACAACATCTCATGAATATCTCGCTTTTCATCCCGCACCATCAGCGTTGCACCTCATGAGAGCCACCCCTCGACTGACCCTGGACTTTCCACACTGATGTTTCATCTTGTGAGGAGACGGGACTGTACCAGATACCAACACGGTAGTTCTTCTGTCCGCAGAAGTTACAACCATTTCTCAAGGATCGGCCTGCTCGCCCAATGTTGCTCCGCTCTCGAGACGCCTTGGAGCTGGAGCCGAATTTCGGAGTAGGGGCGCCACAATCCCAAGATAGGGGACCTAAGATCTGCAAACCGAATGATTTCTGTTTTTTTTTCTGCGAATGACTCTGTTCCATTGGTGGGGGGCTGCACCTGCTGAAAATCGGGTTCAATGTCCTTTTATAGCATTAAAAAAAAAACAAAATTATTGTTTTACGAAATTTACCCTTCTCCACATCCACATCAGATGAACCCCTAAATGAAGAGGGATCCAGTCGATTGGTCCAGGTGTTGTTCCCATGACAGAACCGACAACAGGAGGTCTTAGAGCTCATAGATGAGTCAATGATGTAGCTTTTGCAGTGGTTGTACACTCATGTGCCGTCTGTCCGAAGTCCCGTGTGAGTTGACACTCTTATCCTCATACCAGTTATTCACCTCAATGGCCTCAAAACGTCGAGTTGTCCCCATCATTTCCAGTGGTAGTAGAAATGGCGGGATGGTAGAGGATCGGGGGGTGGAAGTGGATCGGAAGAAGATGGTGGCCAGGGTAGCAGGAGGGAGGTAGGAGGGAGTTACTGCAGGGGGGCGAAGGGTCCATTGTGTGATGGGGATTCTAAGGGATCAAGAGAAAGTTGGTCGGGAGGTACGAGACTGCAAAGTCATCCACGGGTCTTTTTTGCCATGAGAGTTCGTCCGCCCTTCATTTTTTTCATCTTATGTTGAGGCCATCTTAGACGAGCAACTTGAAGAAGGCGTGGTGCAGATCTTGCCAGATCTGGCAGTAGGACTCCCGCAAAGCTTGACTCGTGATAGTCCTGCTTCATAGTCTTTCATGCATGTTATTTACAAGACCTAATCTCTTATTCTATCACCTGTTGTGCTTGCTGCAGACCAAACTGACATTTTTTTTCTCTCAAATGAGCACGGTGACTTAACTCTCCAGGCTTGCATGAGGATGTGTAGTCTTATATAGGAGAATATGTTAGTGGCGAATGAAGTCTACTGGGCTAGCAAGTATTGGTTTTCGCCCAGCAGAATGAGGCCCAGGTCCCATGGGATATGGATGTCCGTGAGTGAATGGAACGTTGTGTCCCACCACCTCCATATTTGGATAACCATCGGGCACGCCAACTGGCAGTGCTCGAGTGTTGCCCTGGTCGGTTGTGCTGCCCTGCCACAGTAGGTGCATATGGCGGACGACATGTCTTTCGGCTCAAGGTTTGTTCTTGAAACAAGCCAATTGGGGGTGGGAAGGCAGCGGTGTATAATTTGCCATCATAGGGATTTGTGGCTTGTGAGCATTATTTTGGAATACTTGGCCCAAGAGAGGTTGTTCAGAAGTTGTGGATTCACTGGTGAATCTCGTTCCCATCTTTATTTAATCGTTTGTGTAATTTGTTGTTGTGGGCGAATGGTCTGTACCCCTCTTTGACAGTGTAATCACAAACGTGCATGGTTTGTTGGCTCGTCCATTCCCAGTCGTTTAGGTCAAAGGGAAAACGGGCGATGAGTGTGGCAGGTTCGTATGCATGATAGTCGTTATCCTAGTCACCCACCACTGTCACATTCATCAGCCCCGCCCAAGGTTTTGTGGTATCCAAGCCTTTGTTTCAGGCCAGTTGAGAAAACTGCACTTCTATAATGTGCAGGGTGAAGGCTTCCAATGTGTAGCTCCTTCCTTCGGTGTTGTGCACACTGTAGACAATCGTCGGTGTGGGTAGGTCAATGTACCTAACCATCCAGTCATGTGGTCAAATCATCGAGTTGGTTTTGAGGGTTTGCCTTCAGGCTAGAGGGAGGACGTCTATTACTTGGCATACCTTATTCCTTACGTGCTTCAGCTTGGCCTGCAACTGCTCCGGTGTAGCCCACTTCTGCTCGACCGGATCCTAGAAATCACCAATTGTGTAGATTCCTTTCTTTGCCAAAGTGAGCCATGACGAATTAGTTGTGAGCAGAAGCGGGTTGCCCGCTTGGTCCAAGATGAAAGGATTATCAAATAGCGGTTGTTTCCATGTAAAGTGTCATCTATTGGGTGAACACTTTTATTTGAGGTCGCGTTTCCTCTACAGTTTTAGCATGTTTGGCTAGAGGGGGTCATGGGGGATGTCCTGCCAGGTGACCCACACCGCATCTGTCACATGCCTGTGTCGACGGGGGCCTGAGATTGTCCAGTGGTTGTAGGTCAACACATTGGAAGGGGTGCACCCGATTAGGGGGCACAAATTCGGGTGTCAGACCAGCTATATGCACACAGGTCAGGGGGGTTCATGGGATGTTGTTTCCTACAAGGAGTCTGGTTAGCAACTTTTAGCGTTTTGAAAATCATGATATCACTCTCCCGTTCAGGGTCTAGTATCCCCAGCTCCCTTTTGACTCTTGATTGTGTGAGGGTGTCTCAGCTCACCCTGCTCATGCAGCCTTCGGATTTGGTGGTGTTTTTCCATAGATACGTTGTGAGCACCTTTCTCAGCCTAATATATTGTCCTGGTTTCAGTGGCCACTCTGCCAGTTCGTATCATTTGGCCGCGAGAGTAACATTGTTCATTGCCAGTGCTCGACCCACCAGCAATGTGTGCAATCCTTCCCATCTTGCCAGGCGGTCAATGACCGTGTTCAGCAAGATATCCCCATGGTCAGGCGGAGGTTCCATTGCCGTTAGCCTCACTCCCTTAATTCTGATAGCGTTTGCTTTTCTCGCCCATGAATGCGGAGCGGGCAAATCTTGAGGGTGGAGCCACCAATCCTTTGTCTTAGAGCCCCAGTTCACTCTCTGCTGCCATTGAGAAAAAGTGTATGATTTGGGTTAGAGCCTGAAGGATGTTGGCGTCTGCACGTATGAGGACCGTGAGGTCGTCTGCGACGTCACTAGGATAAGGTGGTCCGGGATATCCGGGATTGACACTTTACTAATTTTCGGGTGGACTCTAATCAATGTTGCTAGGGCCTCCATAACTATCACGAAGAGAAGAGGTGCAATGGAATCCCCTTGACGTACCGACCTCTGCAATGTTATCAACAATGAAAGATGGTCATTTGAGCATTATGTTTGTGGTAGCCGATCTATGAAGAAGCAGCAGCCAGTGGCAGAAATCGAGACCACATCTCATTCTCACCAGGCACATATCCAGAAAGTCCTAATCAATGTGGTCATACACTTTCTCGAAGTCTATAAATAGAATAGCCGCTTGGGCCCTGCGCTGGCGTGCGTACTTGATGGTCTCGTTGACCAAAAGGATGTTGTCCTGAATATTGAAGTTAGGCATAAATCCTGTTTGGTCGGGGTGAATCAGCATGTTCATGTGTGGCAAAAGACGGATGGTGAGTGCTTTGGCCACCAGTTTGTAGGGGACCAGGAGAAAGGTGATAGGTCTATAGTTCCTTATGTCCTCCTCGTTTCCCTTTTTGTGAGGAGTGTGGTCATTCCTTGACCAATCATGGCCCCAAAGGAACCCTCCTTTTTGACAACTATTATATAGTCCATCAAATTGTCCTTGAGGAGGTCCCAAAAGTGCATCTAGAATTCCTTTGGGAAAGAATTAATCCCCGGCGTCTTCTCTTCCTCTACATCTTGCAGGGCTGCCCATATTTCATCCGGTGAGAGTGGATTATCCAGGTCAGTTTTTTGTGCTGGTGTAAAGCGTGATTGCACGGCCTGATGTAACTCGTCCCTGTCTTGATGGTTTTCGGTTTGAGATGTGAACAAGTCTTTCTAGTATTTGGCGGCGTGGTCAGCTATAGTATAAGCGTTTGTAGCGACCGGAGCAGTATCATCCAGGGGGTGTGTAAGCCTGGGGACAGTAGAGGCCCTCGTTCAGGCTTTCGCCTTGTTTTTTTTTTTGTTTTTTTTTCCCCTCCAGTCCCCCCAGCCTCGGCCCACCCTGCTACTGGTATTGCCAGGCTCGGGAGGCTCGGCATACCGGTCGCCGGAGGGTTGGATGGAGGGTAGGACTGCATAGCTGGGGGAGGTGCTGATGGTACCTCGCAATTGTTGCATCCGTGTGTTCCCGTCTGATTCTGGCGGTCTGGCTTGTATCCTCCATGCCTGTGCCTGTCTTTCTGAATAGGGTTGGAGGTGGTCCCTCCCCTCTTGCAACTTTTACAAAGGAGGGGATGTGCAGGGGGTCGCTCATAAGTTCCTCATCCCAGTCTTCAAGTTCTTGCAATTCTCTTGCTCCATGCCGTCAATGGTCATATCTCAAGGCCGTCACCTTTTTTTTTCAAATTTTAAAATAACTACCCGCGGATAGTCGAATCTCCGATGTTTTTTCGCGCCGTCGGCGTTTTGCCGCAGTTGCATCAGCTTGTTCAGCTTACTTCATTGCCCTGGTCAGCATCCCCTTGGCCAACGTAGTCGGCCCTGTGTCAACGCGTTGGCAAATGCAAAAGGCAGCCTCGTTCCGGAGGCGGCTGGGGAGATCGGTTTTTAGAGCTGAGGTTCGCCAGCGTCGTTAGGGGGGGTCGCATTCCCCCGGCATCTCTCTCTCTCTCTCTCCCCCCTCTCCCCCCCCTCCTCCCCCCCCCCACTCTCCCTCTCTCTCTCCCTCTCAATCTCTCTCTCTCTCTCTCTCTCTCTCTCTCTCTCTCTCTCTCTCTCTCTCTCTGTGTGGCGTTGTCGCTCTCTCTCATTGGGCATGCAACCCACGTGCAAACCAACGCGAGTAAAAGGGGCGACGTAGAGAGAGAGAGAGAGAGAGAGAGAGAGAGAGAGAGAGAGAGAGGGCATCTGCATCGTTACAAAAGAGGCCATGGCTAATCGAGCGGGGGCAGAAAATGGGTACAAGGCTCCTCCATGGATATTCACAGGAAGGTCGGTCGGCATTATCACTTCCACTCAATTTCTCCTTCTCCTTCTCCTCCTCCTCGTCCTCTTCTTTTTCTTCTGCTGCTTTTTCGTTGTCGTCTTCTTCTTCTGCGTCTGTTTTCTCCGTCGTTCGTTCTCTCGTCCTTTGTTTCTTTTTCCCGTCCTCTTCTTCTTCTTTCCTCATGAAGGTTACCATTCTCGTTGCTGTGGTGACTTTCTTTGCCCCTTTTCCAAGTTTTGAATTACTATTATTACTAGTATTATTATTATTATGACTATCGTCATTATCTTTCTTTTTGTTTTTATATCTTGGGCACTTCGCCTACTGAACCACGCACGATTGCGAACCTTGAACATTATCCGGTTGTGATACACAGTATTTAGTCTATGTTTCGTCTCCTATGTCTGATTGCCTTCATCTTTTTGCCCCTGCCTGCCCGCTAATTTTCACATCTGCTTGGCAAGCGCGCTGCTAGTCCACACTCATAGCTATGCGTTTCTATCAAACATGCTGTTATGTTTCTTCTCCTACGTCTGCCCCTGCGTGCCAATTTTCACATTTGCTGGCAAACATGCTGTTAGTCCATACCCATAGCTATGTGATCCCATCTATCTATCTATTATCTATCTATCTATCTATCTATCTATCTATCTATCTATCTATCCTCCTCTACTCTACTCTACTCTACTCTACTCTACTCTACTCTACTCTACTCTACTCTACTCTACTCTACTCTTACTCTACTCTAATCTAATCTATCTTATCTTAGCTATCTTATCTATCTAATCTAATCTAATGTAATCTAATTTAATCTATCTTATCTTAGCTATCTTATCTATATATCTATCTATTTATCTATCTGTCTATAATCTGTCTACGTTTGTGTATCTATATATGTGAATGTATCTACATAACAGGGGGAGTTGTAAGGAAGAAGATAAAAAACCGAATTCATTTTTTTCTTTTTTTCTTTTTTCTTTTTTTCTCTTTTGCGCTCTGATATTCATGTGATGATATATATCTGAATCTATGTAGATATATACTTATATTATGTATGCCTATATATCTACATCTAGAAACCGGAAAAAGGGCATATAACTTATATTATGTATGCCTATATATCTACATCTAGAAACCGGAAAAAGGGCATATATACATGTCATGCACTTGGAGCAACGAAAGGAGCCGAGGGGGAATATGACAGGAACAGTAGAAGGCGCTTTGCTTCAGGAAAGAGGTATCGACAGTGAGACAGGGCGATGTTCTTCCTTCCGTGGGCCATCAAGGTCCAATCATTAGTCTCGCCATTTACTATCACATGGGCTCGAAACGCCAATGCATAGCTAACTCCAAATGTTACCCAAGCAATGAAATGAGCAGACCAGCACTCAGAACATGGGTGGGAGGGGAGGACAAGAGGCGAGGGGGCGGCTGCATATTCAAGGGGGTTGAGGCATAAGGAATTTCTTTTTCTCTCGAAAGGTTAAGAAAAAGACGGGAAAGAAGAAGTAGAGAAATCATTCATTATATTCAATGTTTCCCCCCCGCCCCCCCCCCCCCCCCCCTTCTTCCTTTGATTGATTATGTAATTGGTGTTGAGGCACAAGGAATGCGTATCACTAAGGGGAAAGGAAAGGACGGGATAGAAGAAGTTAAGAAAAGAAAAAAAAAGAACCGAAATGAAGAGAAGAAAAACCATCCTCGAATCACCGCAAGAAAGACCCCCCCCGAAAAAAAGGGTAAAGCTTTGAAATACGGAATCGCGGATTGTCAACGAAAAACGAGAGAGTCATGAGCTGAATAGTCGAACGTGGTGGCAGCGGGCGGAGGGGAAGAATAAATAGGAGAGACAAGTTGATTGGAATGGAAGAGGCGGGAGATCATTCGAGGCGTCTGAACCTTAAAAATGACCGCTGCGGTGTTCGCCTATCCGTTGTCACATACACACACACACACACACACACACACACACACACACACACACACACAGAGACAGACATATATATATCGTATATATTGTCACAAACGTCCTGCTGTTTTTTTTAGATGTGGACAGCATGTCCTTTGTCAGGACTGTTTGATGGGATGGGATGGGATGGGATGGTCCGTGCTCCGTGTATGGAGGAGGGACGGAGAATGCACAATCTGGCATGTACATTGCGGCGTTTCTCCTCTTTCTGCGTCTTCGTCTGTGTTACACACCCTATTCCCCCCTGTCCTCTCTACGTTCCTGGTTCACGAACAGCAATGTCTTTCGTCGCATTCTTCGGTCCGTTAGATGACTGTTCCGTTAGGTGACTGGCCCGTTAGGTGACTGTTCCGTTAGGTGACTGGCCCGTTAGGTGGCTGTTCCGTTAGGTGACTGGCCGTTTAGAGGACTGTTCCGTTAGGTGACTGGCCGTTGAGAGGACTTCCGTTCGAGGACTGTTCCGTTAGGTGACTGGCCCGTTAGAGGACTGGCCGTTTAGAGGACTGTTCCGTTTGAGTACTGTTCCGTCAGGTGACTGGCCTGTTAGAGGACTGGTCCGTTAGGCTGCTGGCCCGTAGATGAATGGTTTGTTAGGTGACTGGCTCCGCAATATCCCGGAACGTGATTACCTGATTAACTCACGTGATTATCCCCATGAGTTCTTGTTTATCCTGATCCGTTCCGTCGCTGACCTGCATCCTCTCCCTATATTTTTATGATGCAGATCCATTCTAATGTCGAGCAGCGATCTGTGATGAGATCACATTGCAATAGCAATTTAATGTCATGATTTGTGTTGATGTCATGACACTTCAAAAAGTGTAACGACGAAGATACCAGTATGTTGACGACGGCGATGTCCCTTAGGATGCTGTTGATGAACATGCCGTTGGCGGCGATGATGATGATTGATGAGATTGGTGGTGATGATTAGCATCATGGTCTTGATGATGGTGTTGGCGGTGAAGATCACATCATGATCATCACGATAATACGTAAATGGTCATGATAACTAGTAGTACGAGGAGTAGGAGGAGGAGTAGGGAGGAGGAGGAGTAGGAGAAGGAGGAAGAGGAGGAGGACGACGAGGAGTTCGGGTTCTAAGTATGTAGATCGAATCGACGAGGAAGAGAAGAGAAAGGATCACAAGGGCCTGCTGACGGACACGTCAGCCGCTGACAGGAAAATTGTCAGCGAATTTTTTTTTTTTTTTTTGGTCAGCGAATGGATTTTTTTTTTTTTTTGTCAGCGAATGGAATTGCGTGGATCGGGGGCAAGAAGATGATGTTCTGTCTGACGTGGAAATACCAGCGTCTGACGTGTCCGACGTGCACATGCTACCGTCTTCCCCCGAATAGAACGTGCGGTCATTATAGCTGCTGAGTGTGTCCGTGCACATGCTACCGTCTTCCCCCGAATAGAACGTGCGGTCATTATAGCTGCTGAGTGTGTCATCCAGACCGTCGATTATAGATTTCCCTCTGGCTCTATTCTTCCGTTCCTATGCCGTTGTCCTCATCTCATTATCGATCCGTCAAAACCGCCATTCCTTGTCATCATCAGCCAGTCCACCGGCTGCCGCCGCCATCGCCGCCATCGCCGTTATCATGATCGACCAGCCAGTCCTTCCACTGCCGCCGCCATTGCCGCGATCGCCGTCATCATGATCGATCAGCCAGTCCTTCGACTGCCATTCCCGGCATCATGATCGATCAGCCAGTGTGCCGATTGCCGCCGCCATCGCCATCATCATGATCGACCAGCCAGTCCTTTCACTGCCACCGCCGCCATTGCCGCCATCGCCGTCATCATGATCGATCAGCCAGTCCTCCGACTGCCGCCGCCATCGCCATCATCGTGATCGATCAGCCAGTCCTTCCACTTCCGCCGCCATTGCCGCCATCGCCGTCATCTGCTCTGTCATCGACCAGCCACAGCATCTCTTGAGGACAGCAGACCTCTCATCAGACGACCGATCTCAGTCGTCCTTTACATCAACGGTCTTCTGCAAACTGGACACCCTTTCACATTGATTTCGAAAAAGAGATCGCCGTCCTTTCCCGCCTTTTTCGCCTTTCGCTCTACCAAAGAATGCATCTTCTCTTGCATGTCACCGTCAACGTATCCCCTCTCCGCATCGCGGCCACCATCGCCACCATCGCCACCATCATCGTCATCATCATCATCTTCAAATCTGCCATCCTTCCTCACTCATCTTCTGCAATCCCACCGTCCGTTCCCGCCATTTTGCCACATTCCCTCTTTCTTTCTTTTTTTTTTCTTTTTTTTTCCGTTTTCTTTTTTCTTCTTTTACATTCACTCTTTTCTAGTCTCGGCCTCCTCTTCGCTTCCTCCTGTTGCCCCTGCCCCGCGCCGCCCCCCTATTCCCCCCCCCCCCCCCCCCCCCCCCTCCCCCCCCCCCCCCCCTCTCTCCCAAATCCCCGACGGTCTTATTCTCTCAAGCAGGCAATGTGCGTTTGATTCCGGCAATCCCCAGGGGGGGGGGAGGAGGGAGGAGGGGGGGGAAGGAGGGCGGGGGGACAGAAAAGGAAAAAATCGAGAAATTGCGGACGAATCATGCAAAGTGCTTGGCTTAGCAAATAAAAAACTCGGAAAAAACGATAAAATAAGAAAAAAAGAAAATCGCTCACTGAACCGCCGCCGCCATACCATTTCCCAACCTGCTTGTCACACCTTTTCTGACCCTAAACCAAATCTCCATATTTCTTACCCCTGTCTCTTGTTCCCTTTCCTCATCGCTCTCATCATCCTCTCCTTCTTATCCCATTTCTTAAAAAAAAAAAAAAAGAAAAAGAAAAGGGCGACGGGCCCGAGATATCATCATTGAACTGACCGGCCCCAGGTAATTCAGAATGATTTTATTCTGGTCATTTGACTGTATCTGGATTCGAACTTGGGTCTGATTCATATTTCAACAGTTTGTGGGTGTACCAACTGAGCTAGGCTAGTTGGTATCCTATTTCACTCATCACCATCGCTCCACTTCTCACAGCCCACGTGTCCAACCTGCATCTACACAACGTCTGACGTGTCCGTCAGCGACCATTCCCGACGACAAGGGTGAGAAACGGATACGTCAGACGCTGCTATGTGTCCACGTCGGAGACGTCAGACGCTACCGTCTTCCCCCGAATAGAACGTACGGTCATTATATCGGTATCTAGACTGAAAGGTTGAACTAGTGGGGACGGTCTGGATTATGACGAAAGACGGAGAGAAGAGTGTGACGAGGGAAAATCGCTGCTGCTGCTGCCCAAATGAACAGAAGTAATCAAATTGTCAACCGTTTCACAAAATCTATATCATTATTTGTATTAGATTTTGTATTAGATAAGGTAGATAGATAAATAAGATAGATAAGATAGATAGATATATAAGATAGATGTCATGATTAGATTAGATTAGATTTGATAGATAAGATAGATTAGGTTAGATTAGATTAGGTAGATCAGATTCGATTAGGTACATCAGATTCGATTCGATTCGATTCCATTAGATTAAGATTAGATTAGATTAGATTAGGTAGATTTGATTGGATAATGATGGATTAAGCAGCGGGACTCATATGTCATGATTATATTAGATTGATAGATAAGATAGATTAGGTTAGATTAGATGTATGCGATTAGATTAGGTAGATCAGATTCGATTAGATATATCAGATTCGATTCCATTAGATTGAGATTAGATTAGGTAGATTTGATTGGATAATGATAGATTAAGCATCGTGACTCATAGATAAATTGTACGAAGTAATCAGCGGGTTTAAATGCTCGTGCTGGTTCTGCTGGTATGTCAACATTGAGAAAAGTAATCCCCAACCGACCATACCAAGGAACCAATCAACGATGCAATCAGCGTATGAACCAATGATCCTATCAACGAACCATGGATTGAACTAATTAACGAGGCAGTTAATGATCCAGTCAACCAGCCAGGTGATAAGAGATTTGGGAATTTTTTTTTATTTTTTTTTCCCGCCAAAATATTTTCCGATGTCGTTGCAGTAAAACCCGTCTCTTTATCGATATACACGAAATTGCGAAGAGAAGACTAAAAAAAACAAAATAAAAAAAGTCGAAAATATTCTTATTCATTTGCCTGTTACTGTTTTGTTTTTCCCCTCTGTCTGTGTACGCGTTGGACTTGGGTGAGGAGGTGGGCGGGGGGGGGGGGGGGGGGGGGGGGCAGGAGAGCCCGCCTGCACACATTTTGGTACATTGAAATCTGTTTGACGTCAGCAAATGATTTTGTTGTCTGTGCGATCGTGCAGAGCGTTTTATCAGATGCATTTAGTAAAGAGCGACGTCGCAAGAAAATATATCCCTAAGGAACTCAAGCTTGTGGAGGCTTTCGGGTACGTGTCACCTGGACACGACGTCACGTGTCCCCCTTCCCTGCCCAAGTGTCAAGAGCACCTCCTGGTTGCTAATTAAGATGTGGAACTATATGAGATGTGATTACCTGACTATCTATATTAATCAGGTAAAAAGCCCGAGCCCTCGTTTGCTTTTATCTATCTTTTTGTAAATTCCTCGCCCTCCCTCTCTTACCTTTCGTGCGTCTGCACTCCTACTATCTCCCTGTACAGAGCGTTCTGCAATTACGTTCTATCCCGCTCGCTGTCATTGGTCATCTCCCTCGTTTTGTAGACAGCACTGATCCCCATGTTCTGCCTCACAACCCTCTCTCTCTCTCTCTCTCTCTCTCTCTCTCTCTCTCCCCACATTCGCCGTTCTCTCACCGTCCCCTCTCCCCTTACTTCCTCTTCTCTCCCGCTCTGCCTCTCACCCTCTTCCTCCCCCCCCCCCAAGTTGCCTTCTCTCTCTCTCTCTCTCTGCCTCTCACCGTCGTCCCTTCCCTGCACATCCTTCGACTTTGCCTGCACTGTCTGTGTTCGGTTTCTGCCTTTTCCACTCGACTCACTTTGTTTTTCTTTTTTTATCTACCTTTTGTTGTAAGAGGCAACTTTTCCTCTCTTTTTTTTTTTTTTTTTTTTTTTTTTTCAAAAACTATACTCTTCTCTCAATTTTTCCTCACACTACCTACCTACCACTACTCCTACCTATAGGCATACGGGGAAACCCGTAGCATACCAGAGCCGTGTTTTTACGGCCCCTCGRGCCTGCAGGATACCGGCCAGGGGACGGCCGGTAGCACCAGGGATAAAGCGGACCAATCCCCCGTGCCTCCCCTCAGGCCCCTCCCCTACGAACATAGCAGACTCTGCTTCGGGGTAGTGGTTACCTTTTCTTTGTGTTAAAAAAAACATCCATCACCAACTGGCCTAGCTAGCTCAGTTGGTACAAACACCCCTGTACTGAACTGTTGAAATACAGACCAGGTGCTGAGTTCGTACTCCACTGGAAGCAGACGAGTGAAGTACTACAATTCTGAATTACCTAGGGCTGGTCAATTCGATGATGATATCTCAAGGCTGTCGCCCTTAAAAAAAAAGAAAAGAAAAAAAGGAACCATCCATATGGATGTCATCGGCCTGTGAGATGATAAGAGCATCCCGCAGGTTGAGGACTTGCCCCCTTTCGATGGCTCCGTTCCGTAGCTGGGCAGTGCAGTTCCTGTCGCCCTTGTGAAGGCGAACTCCCCGCAAGGATGATCGACGTATCTGGTCACATTTCCAGTTTGGTTCTGAGTACACCTTCTGTCTGCGGGAGACTCCTCAGCTCCCTGTAAGGGGCCACAATCTCACAAACTGCATTTGACTGGAGCCTCTGCCCGATCAGAGCAGAGGCAACTCCGCTAATAAAGGAAATTAATCGAAGATTGATCAAGTCCATGCTACATTTATTGTAGTGCACAACATCTATGGTTTGTGTGTGTGTGTGTGTGTGTGTGTCTATGCGAGCGTGTAACCTCCTTAAGTAATACCTCTCTTTTTGCGTGTGCGGGTGTGGTTGTGTGTCTGTGTGAGAGAGAGTGAGAGGATTGTGTGTGTGTGTGTGTGTGTGTGTGT
>BFEA01000112.1:16112-28054 GCA_003427395.1 Chara braunii | reverse complement strand
CAGGATGTCGGAACATAGGACGCGAGTGTCGGGCTGGGGTAGAGGAAGCTATACCAGTAAAAACTATAGCATGAGAAATTCGAGCTACAGAAGCAGAGGAAGTGATATATATATATATATATATAGCTATCGTCTTCTCCCGAACACAATGCACCCTCATTTTGACTGCATCGGGCTGGAAACATACCTTGTATACATTCGTTTTCAGGGTGCGCTATGTTTGGGGGAAGACGGTGCCAGATTGGAAGGTTACACATTAGTACTTCATTATGTCTCTCACAATTTGTGACTCTGTATTAGTCTCTAAGCTTGCACAGGAGGGTCCCTGAGCATTTTGTGGGTCTGGTCTCTCAGACTATTCCCCTTTTTGTGCTTGGCCTCCACATCCTGTTTGTCTGTTTGCTTATCATGGACTCTTTGTCTTCTTTTCTTTTCTTTTGGTTTGGTTTGGTTTGGTTTGGTGTGGCGCGGTTCAGTTTTAGTGTAGTGTGGTGTGGTGCAGTGAGGTGAGGTGCTACTATTTAGATGTTGAGTTCAACATGTTTTTCATTGTCCTGTCCTGTGGGTGAACAGCGGACGTACAGAAATGCAGCCGGATTTGCTCAAGTACTCGTGTAAAATGGATTGCAGGTCAGTTTTAGCAATTTCCCTTAACCCCAAAACTATTTTGCCGTAACCGTTCCTCGGGACATGAGAGCCATTAAAATTGGAGCGATACAAACATGCAAAATAGACTCCGTTTTCATTATGAAAATGTGTTACGTCGAGATTTGTTATTAAAACTTCATTATACAACAGCCTGGCGGCTGCATCGATTATGTAAAATCATAGTAGTTCCTTTCGGTTTCAGAAAAAATGGAATGGTAGTGGAAGAAGATTAGCACGGGCCCCTTATAGCGAGGAATGGATGACACACATGATTCGAGAAATGGTCCCCCCCCCCAAAAAAAAAAAAAAAAAAAAAAACTCTCCTTGTCCTCGCTGTACTTATCCTGTGTGGATAAGCGCGGGGTAACTTATCTTGTTGCTACCTTGTGATTAATTTACTCAGGTCATGACTGTTATGCATCTTTATCCCGCATCTTTTCTGTTTTTTTTTTTTTTTTTTTTTTTTTTTTTTTTTATATGGGTCAGGCACCATATCCATTCTGGAGTCTGGACCATTAAAAAAAAAAAGAAACTCTGAAAAAAAAAAATGTTATGCAGATTCATTGCAGAATAAGTCTGAATAACAATGCAAACCACTTTTGCCTCAGACCGATGTCAGAATTCGTAACCAAACTTGAGTTAAAAGTCAAAATCTAATAAAATAATTAAAAAAAAAAACTTAAAAAAATAATAAAAAGTAAGTTAATTATTAATAATTCAGTACTTGTTTATTAGTAATAAATTCTTATTGAGATAGACCATGTCCGGACCCCCAAAAAAAACAAAAAAACAGGCCTGAAAAAAACCCAAAACAATTTTGTGGGCTTGGCTCCTCAGTGCGGAAGATCCGGACCTTCCGGACCGGACGTCTGGAGTCCGGATTGAATCTAGACAGTCTGGACGGCGGTCCGGACGTCTGGATGGTAGCTATGGAATAATGATTCAATAATGACTTGATCCGAGACGCACATTCCACGCATGCATGACACATGCATGCGCATGCATTTCCAATGAAGCACAGACCAAGAAGGGGATGAGAACAACGAATATAACACTTTTTGAAGTTTTTTCCCCCTCTACCATGATAGCATTTTTTATTTATTTATTTATTTATTTATTTATTTTTTTAACCCTTTTCGATCCCAGTGCTGTAATTTAAAACTGTGTAAGACTGTTCAGTCGGTGGCTTTTTTTTTTTTTTTTTTTTTTCAAAGGGCGACGGCCGTGAGATATCATCATTAAGCTGATCGGGCCCAGGCAATTCAGAAATAGGTGGTTTTACAACTTTTACTCATCAATCACGTTCCATCATTATCTGGATTCGAACTCTGCTCTGTATTTTCAACAGTTCATGGGTGTGGTCCCCACTGAGCTAGGCTCTTGGGTTCAGTTGGTGTTTTGCTTCATAACGTACCAAGTGTTGGGCGTTTTGCTTTGGAGAGTGCCCTTAATACTGTGGCCATTGCCCATATTATTTCATGCTGCTCAATGCTCCCTAATGCTGTCAATGTCATAATTGGAATTATGTACGTGCTTTTTCCTTTCTGTTTGGTACTGTTTGGTACTGTTTGGTACTGTTTGGTACTGTTCAACCTTGTTTAGCGTTGTTTAGTCCTGTTTAGCGTTGTGTTAGTCCTGTGCTGGTACTTGTGGTGCTCAATATCGCGATTTTCATGGTGTCCGGATATCGTGGGTCATATGTATTGCTTCTAGATCCCCTTCGTGAAGCTCATGTCGTTGTGTGCAGCACTCTTTGGTCACTGCTGTCTCATGATGATAGTCAGTGCTCTTAATTCCATGTTTTAGTTCGTCTAGTACTATTATTTTTGTCCTTTCTGTTCTGCGAATTTGTGACTGTAAAGACCTCCCTCCCTCCCTCCCTCCCTCCCCGTCTCCCGCACCTGTGTCCCCGTCGGCCCTGCCCATGCTCAGAACCAAGTAAGCAACAACAATGTCTGGTCTGGTTTGGAGGACTGTTTTGGGACTCCTGCGGGGCTCTCAAGGACTCTGCCGGACTCTTGTGGGGCTTCTATAGAACTGTGGGTCTCTTGTGGGTCTCTTGTGGGACTCCTGTGGGACTCCTGTGGACCTCCTCTAGGCCTGCAGACTCCGGTGGGACTCCTGTGGGACTCCTGTGGACCTCCTCTAGGCCTGCAGACTCCGGTGGGACTCCTGTGGGATTCCTCTGGAGCTCCTCTGGTCCCCATCTGGGCATCCGGTATGGGTCATCACTCCTTCCTGGTGGCTGTGCTATGGCATCGGCATCAGCCATTGTCCTGGACATGCAGATTATATAAAAAAATAATAAAATATGATCACAGGCGCTGCTCAAATGGATGGTGCTATTTTAGTAGTATCTGCTGCTGATGGACCTATGCCTCAAACTAAAGAGCACATTTTATTAGCTAAACAAGTAGGTGTAGCTAGCATTGTAGTCTTTTTTTAAATAAAGAAGATCAAGTGGATAAATGAAGAGGTACTTCAATTGGTAGACTTAGAAGTTCATTGTGAGTTTCTCGTCAATTACGAATTTCATGTGTGTGCACATTCAGCCACCTTTGTCAGCCACCATGACAACGGTTGTTTTTTTTTGGGCTATATGGTTGTGCTGAGGGCGTGTTTCCGGAAGAAAAATGAGGATGTTTTGTCGTTGTCGGCCATAGACAGTCTAACCGCGTGGCAAGCTCTCAATGATCTCTCGTCCGGATT
Source organism: Chara braunii (assembly GCA_003427395.1). Lineage (NCBI taxonomy): Eukaryota > Viridiplantae > Streptophyta > Charophyceae > Charales > Characeae > Chara > Chara braunii. Next base: position 24,697 of record BFEA01000112.1, on the reverse strand, counting down.
CTGAAATCCGCCAGTCAGTGATCAGAAGTCGTTTACCGAATGAACTAACAGGTACTACGTGTCTGGTTCTCTTCTTGGCTAGTTACTTTACTTCCGCGTTGTGGCGATAGCAATGTCTATGTAGTCTATAGATACTCGATAGGCCTCACAAATAACTCACCGCTGGCCTATCGCCATATCAAGAGTCGTGTAGAGTAAAGACAGGTCCGTCTTCCGCTGTCGGTTACTCGTGAAAGGTTGTTGACCGTTGTTCATGTCAGTGTTAGTTATCGTTGTGAATGGTGCAGATCATCCCACTCACGCCCTGTGTGTTTGTGTGCGTGCTTGTGTGTGTGTCTGTGCGAGCGTGTGTGCGTGCGTGCGTGTACGTGTACGTGTGTGTGTGTGTGTGTGTGTGTGTGTGTGTGTGTGTGTGCGTGTGCGTGTGTGGGTGTGCTTTTTTTGGGGGGGAGAGGGGTGGGTGAACTTGTTTGTGTGCAATACAGGCTGATGTCAATGTTTCCGTCTCCAGTGAAGCTACTATCTCATGCAGCCAACAAAGCGGATAGAGGCGGCGAGGGGACATCCAACCAAATGCCTGATGACATGCAGGATCTCGTGGCCATTGTTGGAGGCAAGCGACTATTATCAATTTCATTTCATGAGATGACGATGACGGTGCAGGCCCCAAAACGCGTCACAAAACCTCTGCGGCAAGGGGAGAAGTGGAGAGCTCCCAACTTTGCGTCTGGTAAAAAGTGGGGTGGGCAGAGCCAAGTGCCTGCTCCTGCTTAGTGAGATGACAAGCAAAAGGGTCGCGGGTGTATATGTCATAATGTCAAAGCAGTCGGGATGCATTGGCATTTCATCTGCGGCGGCTCAGGGCATACTCGCACTTGGACTTCCCCAGATGTATCTGACCAGGACTACGGCTTGCGCAGGATGTATCTGACTGCAATTACGTCCAGATCTCAGCTGAAAAAGTGCTTGTGCGAATGTCTGCATTGTTGCGATCGGGTTGTTGCGAAAGTTTGTTAGTTGCAACTCGTGAGCATGTACCAATCGGTAGATAACCAGATCGCAGAGATCATCAAGTTTTTTTTTTTTTTTTTTTTTTTTTTTTTTTTTTTTTTTTTTTTTTTTTTTTCCCCGTGTGTGTCACAGTATCGACCACGTCCTGGTATGTTGTCGATGCCCGCATTGTCAAGGCTTTTCGTCTGACAATAATAGAAGCAGGCAACGGCTTGTATCCTCCTCTCTGAAGCGTATTGAGATTTGTCCAGACGGCCTTCTCCTGTGTTTCTACGTTCTTCTCGCTGAAGCGTATTGAGATTTGTCCAGACGGCCTTCTCCAGTGTTTCTACATTCTTCTTTGTACGATTCTCTTGTTCATCGATTTGTCCAGGTGGCCTTCTCCAGTGTTTCTACGTTCTTCTTTGTACGATTCTCTTGTTCATCGANGTACGATTCTCTTGTTCATCGATTTGTCCAGGTGGCCTTCTCCAGTGTTTCTACGTTCTTCTTTGTACGATTCTCTTGTTCATCGATTTGTCCAGACGGCCTTCTAGTGTTTCTACATTCTTCTTTCAAGTTCTTTGTATGATTCTCTCGTTGATCGATTAAGGACTATTTTGCCAGCTTACGCATTTTTTCGGGACATCAATTAAAATTGAAATGACACGGAGAAAGAAGACTAGCACAGCCCCTAAAAAAAAAAAAAAAAAAAAAAAAAAAAAGATTAGGGTGGCACACAAATAATTCGGAATTGCCTGTGGACGGACGGTCAGCTAGAAGAAGATCGATATCTCAAGGCCGTCAATTTTTTCTTCTGTTTTTAAAGCAACCCGTAGACAGAAAAACGGTGAAAGAAGAAAGGCCAAAAAAGGCAGGACTAAGGAAAATGTTATGGGCAAATGTTATTTTTGCTACCGTCTTCACCTGAATAGAACGCCCGGTCATTATGGCTGCATCTGGACTGAAAGTTGCCCCAAAAATACTGGCTATAATGTGATCGGGCGTTCTATTTCCTGTCCTGCGGGTGAAGACGGTGGGTGGGTCTCCAGCGTTGCTCGACTTGATTTTTTTGTCAAGTTTAGTTGGTGTTAAACGTTGATGAGCTTCAATTAACACGTTCAGGTAGGTGGCCTATATCCTGTCAGGACAACCATTGGCTGCCGCTGCCACCAATCAACGCGGGTCTGGGCCTCTACAATACCCTGGGCTTAATAAAAAAAATAAAAATAAAAAAACACGTTCAATGCCTCTCACCGGCTGACCTGTCTCTGTCTATAGCTTGACTTGGATTCAACAAATAGGCTAATTTCCATGCTTTAACGATATGACAAGCGATAAAAGAATCAAATTCATTTATATACAAATTTCTCAACTGACTTAAGCTCCCCATTCGAGGGGTCGAAGTTGTTGTGTGCTTCAGCAGCATGGTCAAGCTGCAGGTGCGAAGCAAGATCGTCACCGCCACAAAGTTTACCGGGATGAGATGTACCACAAACGAAATCCACATGTACCGCAGGCAAATGCCATCCTTGAGGCACCACAGAGTCCAGATTCACCACAGGCCAAAAATCCATCGTTTTTTTACCTAAAGCAAGCAAAATCTGCATTTTGCCGCAGGCAAATCCTATCCCTCGAGTCGGCCCAAAATCCAGATTTACCGCAGGCAAAGTACATCTTCGAGGGAGCCCGCAAGTCCAGATTTACCTCCGCGCAAATCCATCCTTAAACCACCAGTACTTAGGCACTGCGCGCCGTGCCGGCCGCCCAAATCTAGAAGCAGCGCGGGCTGTCGATTCGATTTATCGATGGCCCGCCGGCCGCAGAAATCGCGTAGCGTTAACGTTAAGGCGTCGCCCAAGTACTGGTGGTTTAAGCAAGCATATGACCTGAAGGTAAATCTGGACTTGAGCTCTTCAAATTTCCCATAGGTCAATAGCTGGGTAGCACCCCGTACGCGTACGCAGTGCGTACGCGTACGTATTCCGGCGTACGCGAACGAACCCAAAATCGCGCGTACGCGTACGTAAAAAAAAAAAAAAGCGGAGTGTGCGTGTCCCGTAAGAGGCCGAGTGAATTTTGGTGAACACACTATTTATAGGAAAGCATGCACTATTCAAAAAAGTGTGCCCCACCCGGATGCAAGGCTCGTGTGAGTTTTTGTTTTCCAGAACCCTGCTGGAATTAGGGTTCTTCGTCAACAATACAATTTGGTTACCGTTTATCTAATTTTATTATTTTATTACGATGTGTCTCGACATCCGTTGCTTTTGTGGGGTGAGTAGAATTTTATCAGAAGTAGGGGATTTAGGTTATGATTTTTTCATGATTCAGCATCATTCAGGGCCGCCTTGATTGCCTTTCTCTTTCTATGGGAGGTGGACTTTATTTCTGTCAGGCTGGTGTGCTTCGCTCATTTCGCTGGGTTCGCTTCAAATGACGTAAGGGACACTGGGCCGGGCCCAGTTCCCAACTATACGAACATACAAACTCGTCCAGCTGGAACTGATGCGTAAATGGCAAGCTCTTAAATCACGACTTGACATCCTTCAAACTGAGCAGGCTATCAAGCAGACAATTACAGCATTTTGCTTAGACTGGCTAGGTGATCAGCCGGGGGGATGGATCATAGCTCGGGTAGAATGGGGTGGGTGACCAGGCAGACTCGGTAAAATACCTTTTTTTTTTTTTTTTTTTTTTTTTTTTTTTTTTTTTTTTTTTTTTTTTTTTTTTGAGGTCTTCACAGACTAGACTACTGTTGAACCCTCCTTCCCAATGAGACCCCCATCTGATTTCTCTGACCCCTTCGCACCTCACTCCCTTTCATTGGCGGAAATTCAGATGTGACCACAGCCGCGGCAACAGACAAGACACATGCATCCAACCCCGGCGCCTCCTGGGGAGGAACAGCTTCAGCACCGGAACCAAGCAGACATTGGCGGGAAAATCTGAAGACCAGATCTTGGCCAAGAAGTGACTGAAGAAATGGACAGCAGCTAGCAACAAAAGGATCTTAAGCTCTACTCATTCTTTTTACAGAAGTTACCCATACACTCATGGCGATGGAAGATGCTAGATACACTAGGATAGATGAAGCGCCCTGCTCAAAGGGTGAAGAGGCGCTTGTGTCGTCATAACTTTCCTATCCGCTCAGTCAATCCCCCTGGGTATCCTGGGGTAATCAATGCTGGCGGACTGTTCTCGAACTATTCTTGTGGATGATCTTGTTATACAGGGACGCTGGGACCCAGTTTCCAGCAGGTGCAGCTCCCCACCAATAGATGGAGCGACTATGGAAAGCTACTAGCGGTGGCTGCTCTTATCACCCCCTTTAGTAGTGCCCGCTGGTTTTCCTGTTAAAAAAAAAAAAAAAAAAAAAAAAAAAGGCTGGGTAATGCTCTCAGTCCCCTTAAACCACCAGTACCTTTGTCAGCTATTGATGCCCAGCCTAAAAGCGCCCTGCACGCCCAAAAAAAAATGAACTGGCTCAGACCTCATTTTCGCTGGTGCCACCAGCCATTTCGGCCCGGTAGCATCGATTCCCGCTTGCTCCCGAATATACCGACGCGTGTTTGATTTTCAAGTGGGGAAAGGTACTGCTGATTCATGAAAGGAAAGGAAAAAAAAAGAAAGGGGAGGAAAAGGGAAAAGGAAAGAGGGAAGAAAGGAAGCTCTTTACTAAATTTGAACTTTTCTTCCCCTTTTTTGGCCTGGCCAGGCAAGTGGTCCCGGTACAGGTCCTCCTTCACCTGCCATGGCGTAGTGTTCGACCAAGGTTGTCTGCGGGTCTGGCATTTGGACCCTACCTACCTTTTTCGTGGCCCCCTTGCAAGCTTTCCAGTCCCCTTCCTTGAGAGTAGAGCCCTGTCTCATAATTCAGTGCCAAGCAAGATGGATTGGGTCAATTGTGGTGTCTAGGTGGTGTTCCATGTGGTGACAGTACCGAAGTCTGCCCCTCATCTGTTCCGCTGTCTTCCATTCCTTTATGAGTTACACAAGTCCTCTGTTTCTAGCACCCCCCTTTTAACCCATCCCTTCCATAGCAGGTCCAAACTGGTCCTAACTCAGGTGTGTGCGTCTATTAGCCAACGGTTGCCGAAAAGCGGTTGCCTAAACACTTCTTCCCATCTCTCTGAGTAAGGCCTGTCGGAGAGCGGGAGCTGCGCCGGCTCCTTAGAACTGAAGGTTAGAAGCAATCTGTATGCTGGTTTCTTTTCTTCTCCTCCCTTTGGGGTGTTTGGGCCAACATGGGTGAGAGGGCCAGTGGGATTGACCAAAAGCCACGTCATAAGGCGCACCTCTGGCGAAGTTCCACGGGCTCTAGGGGGAGAAGTTTGACCTTTTTACCCTGCATTTGCAATGCCTGTGCCTAGGTAGTCGACTGTATGATTCCCAAGCCTCCCGTGGCCTTGGGTTGTATGATGGAATCCCAGGCCACCTTACTAATGACGTTGCTGACCTCGTTGTCCCCCCTCCAGAGCAAGGCCGCTGTTTGAGCCTTAATTCCTTTGAGAGCTGGTTTGCTTAGGGGTCAAATCAGGGACTTGCATCACAAGGATGCAAATGCAACATTGTTAATCACTGGGGCCCGACCAAACAGGGAAGTGTGTTTGTCTCTCCACCCCATTGGCTTACTTAGCGCTACGGTGCTAACCCATTCGTCGTTTGTTCGGGGTTGACCCTCCACCGTTATCGACACCCTAGGACTCTCAGCAGTGCTCCTAGTGGTAGCCACAAGACATGTGGACGCTCCCAGGGGCGTTCCCCTTGACAGTGGATCCACCACCCCTGTGTCTTACTCCCCCGGTTGAGCGTCATGTCGAAGACTTCGACAAACTTCTCCATCATCGGCTGGAGCTCCTCCATGTTCCGTTGTGTCACCTCTACCATAATGGTCAAGTCATCTGCAAACTAGGATGTGCTTGAGTTTTCTCTGCGAGAGGTTTTTATTTTTGCGCAGATTGGCCGCCAAAGCCTCCATGATGATAAAAAAGAGGAAGGGGGCTATAGAGGGCCCCCTCGGCACACGGATCAGTCTAAGCATATTGGCGTTGCCAGAGCTCCATTAACTTGGACGCGGGTGGTTGCACTCTGATGAAGGATTTGTCCCCATCGTCTGAAATTCTTCCCAAAATTCATTTTTTCTAAGCTCTTGTTCAGAAACCGCTAGTCTACATGGTCGCAGGGTTTTTAAGGTCAGTGAAAATAAATGCCGCATTCTGCCATGCATATCTAGATAGCTGAAGCATCTCGTGGACCAGTAGGACGTTCTCCTGTATGTTCCTACTTTTCATGAACCCCATTTGAAAGGGGTGGACTATATCTTACATAACCGAAATCATTTTGTTGGCAAATGCCTTAGCTAACATTTATGGACTACCCTGCGGAGTGTGATTGGGCGATAGTCTCTAATGTCCATTTTATCCCCTTTCACCCCTTGACCCACCACCTCTCTCATTTCCGCACTCTGCCCATTCTATCCCCGACTATCGAGTACTTCATTCTCGACTAGTAGAGGTCCAAACACATTCCAATTTGCAATGCAGAACCCCACAGTAAGGTTGTCCAGTCCAGGGGATTCACCCTTTGCTATAGATTTAGGTATTTGAGTAACTTCCTCCAAAGTGAGAGGTCTATCAAGATTTTGCTTGGCTTTAGTCTGTATCCGCACTGTGGTGTTGTTTCACATGTTGGAGGACAGTGAAAGGTTTGTGTTCACATCCTCCTCGGGCATCTAGTCGTCAAAATATCTGCATAGTACATCCTCTCACATAGTGAAGCGTGCCTGCTTTTTTTTTTTTTTTGAAAGCTGCATCATCAAAGATCTGTCTCTTATACACATCTAGATGTGTATAAGAGACAGGGTGTAGCTAGCATTGTAGTCTTTTTTTAAATAAAGAAGATCAAGTGGATAAATGAAGAGGTACTTCAATTGGTAGACTTAGAAGTTCATTGTGAGTTTCTCGTCAATTACGAATTTCATGTGTGTGCACATTCAGCCACCTTTGTCAGCCACCATGACAACGGTTGTTTTTTTTTGGGCTATATGGTTGTGCTGAGGGCGTGTTTCCGGAAGAAAAATGAGGATGTTTTGTCGTTGTCGGCCATAGACAGTCTAACCGCGTGGCAAGCTCTCAATGATCTCTCGTCCGGATTCTGAAATCCGCCAGTCAGTGATCAGAAGTCGTTTACCGAATGAACTAACAGGTACTACGTGTCTGGTTCTCTTCTTGGCTAGTTACTTTACTTCCGCGTTGTGGCGATAGCAATGTCTATGTAGTCTATAGATACTCGATAGGCCTCACAAATAACTCACCGCTGGCCTATCGCCATATCAAGAGTCGTGTAGAGTAAAGACAGGTCCGTCTTCCGCTGTCGGTTACTCGTGAAAGGTTGTTGACCGTTGTTCATGTCAGTGTTAGTTATCGTTGTGAATGGTGCAGATCATCCCACTCACGCCCTGTGTGTTTGTGTGCGTGCTTGTGTGTGTGTCTGTGCGAGCGTGTGTGCGTGCGTGCGTGTACGTGTACGTGTGTGTGTGTGTGTGTGTGTGTGTGTGTGTGTGTGTGTGCGTGTGCGTGTGTGGGTGTGCTTTTTTTGGGGGGGAGAGGGGTGGGTGAACTTGTTTGTGTGCAATACAGGCTGATGTCAATGTTTCCGTCTCCAGTGAAGCTACTATCTCATGCAGCCAACAAAGCGGATAGAGGCGGCGAGGGGACATCCAACCAAATGCCTGATGACATGCAGGATCTCGTGGCCATTGTTGGAGGCAAGCGACTATTATCAATTTCATTTCATGAGATGACGATGACGGTGCAGGCCCCAAAACGCGTCACAAAACCTCTGCGGCAAGGGGAGAAGTGGAGAGCTCCCAACTTTGCGTCTGGTAAAAAGTGGGGTGGGCAGAGCCAAGTGCCTGCTCCTGCTTAGTGAGATGACAAGCAAAAGGGTCGCGGGTGTATATGTCATAATGTCAAAGCAGTCGGGATGCATTGGCATTTCATCTGCGGCGGCTCAGGGCATACTCGCACTTGGACTTCCCCAGATGTATCTGACCAGGACTACGGCTTGCGCAGGATGTATCTGACTGCAATTACGTCCAGATCTCAGCTGAAAAAGTGCTTGTGCGAATGTCTGCATTGTTGCGATCGGGTTGTTGCGAAAGTTTGTTAGTTGCAACTCGTGAGCATGTACCAATCGGTAGATAACCAGATCGCAGAGATCATCAAGTTTTTTTTTTTTTTTTTTTTTTTTTTTTTTTTTTTTTTTTTTTTTTTTTTTTCCCCGTGTGTGTCACAGTATCGACCACGTCCTGGTATGTTGTCGATGCCCGCATTGTCAAGGCTTTTCGTCTGACAATAATAGAAGCAGGCAACGGCTTGTATCCTCCTCTCTGAAGCGTATTGAGATTTGTCCAGACGGCCTTCTCCTGTGTTTCTACGTTCTTCTCGCTGAAGCGTATTGAGATTTGTCCAGACGGCCTTCTCCAGTGTTTCTACATTCTTCTTTGTACGATTCTCTTGTTCATCGATTTGTCCAGGTGGCCTTCTCCAGTGTTTCTACGTTCTTCTTTGTACGATTCTCTTGTTCATCGA
>BFEA01000111.1:3243232-3262544 GCA_003427395.1 Chara braunii | reverse complement strand
GAATTTTCACTAATTAGTGATCCCTTGATTGGGGGAGGCTGCTGCGCACTCAATCACGTGCGACCAGCGAAGTTCTCAATCGCTTGTAAGGGTCACTTTGCCCGTCACTTGGCTGATTACCATAAAACAGGCTTTTCACGATATTATTTAAATTTGAATTTTCACCAATTAGTAATCCGAGAGGTCATCCATTTTAGTTATATAGTGGAAGCGTGACAGGGAGCGCGAACCCTGACACCCTGCTGGTAGCTGAGGACCTCGGACGCGGGCGCGGCGAGTGACAGGCGTCGTTGCCCTTGGCTTCAGCGAACGGCAGGCGCCCCTCCCCGGGTTTCCTCTCAACGGGTCAGGTGAGTACCCTCTCCCTCTCTCTCTTCTCCTTCTTCTTCTTCTTCTTCTTCTTCTTCTTCTTCTTCTCCTTCTTGCACCTCACTTCTTCTGCGCATTTCCTCCTCTTCGTTGCGCGCGACTTTACTTACCGTGCTTCCTATCCCCTCTCGCCATTCCTTTTACTACCTCCCCCGCACCTCGGTCTTTAGTGTTTGCGCCCCTTTCCTCCTTACTCACGACCGTTACCTTCCCGCGCCCTTCTTACTCACTATCTCGCCCAATCTCCCGTTAACCATCTGCTTGCGCTACCACCGCACGTTCCCTACTCATGCGGGGTTCAGCTCCATCTCGTTCGCAGGGGTCTACCCCCCTCTTGCTCCCCGTTAACGTATTCTTTCAGGCTCTGCAAAGTGTTTCGAGATGCCCCGACACGACCAACGAGCTCTCAACTGCCGGGTATCCAAGTCGTCATAGCTCGAGCGAACCTGCCCTTGATGACAGGTTGGATTCGTTCGAGTATACTAGTAAGCTTGTGTTGTAAAACGAGAAAAAAACGAAAAATTAAGGAAAGAAATAAAACAAAAAAGGTAAGCGGAAAAATAAAAAGGAAAAGAAAAAATGAAATATAAATTTAACCACGACTTTCCCCGTGGAGCCAACTGTCGCATCGGGGCGCAAGCTCAACGAACGTTTAACTAACTCTTAACACAGAGGTCGCGAGTTCGAATCCCTGGCTGTCTGTGCCCGAGTAAAAACTTATTCGAGCTCCTCGTAAAAACAAAGGGAGCTAGTTCATGGGTCCGGTGGACTCGATCCATATGTCTGATGCCTGATAGTTCATACCGAAACCTACTGAGCTAGCTCCCACTTCCGAAAGTAAGGGAGCAGCTCCAGTATCTATAGAGCTCTGGCTCAACCCAACTAGCGGCATGGGCCTATTTCTAAGTTTTGTGTGTATGTTCGTCGGTCGGCACGCCTGTCCGAGTGTTTTGTCGGTTTAAGCGTGTGTGTGACCCGCAAGGGTACCCGATTCACCGGAAGACCCGACGACCAGCACTCACTCGTGACATTGGGGGTCGCAACGAGGGAAAACACTCAAGTAGCGGGTAGGCCGGTACCACGCCATGTAAACTTGAAGGTTGATGTATCGGGTACTCGAGGCCGAGGAGAAGAAGACAAAAGTTGACATTCTTAGAGACCCAACCCCGGTCGTCGCCGCTTGGTGTGGTGGTGGCACATTTCTATTGGCTGCCCTGGCCGCGTGGCCGGGGCTTATACTATTATCTCAGTCCGCTTTCGATCTTACGGCGACGTGACGAACACATTTTTCCGTACCGGTCGGTTCGACGCTTTTGAACTATCTAATTCGTTTTTCCCCTTACCGCCTATACTTCTGACTGAGCCAAATCATGGTCGACGCATTTCGTACGACTTTTTCTCGTTCTCTTCCAACCCTCCGACCCTTGCAGTCGGGGAATTTTAATTTTTTACTAACCCCCACCTGTTATCATACACGTCGTATCACTGGGCATGGCCACCGAGAAACTTCGGCCTCAATGGTCGAGGATTTCGCTCCACAGCGTCCGACCGAAAATTCCTCACTTTTCACTCCTGACAGTCCCCAGTATAGTGACCGATGTAGATACTGTATCGAATACAAAATCATGAGCAAATACCCTTGTAAGGGTGTTTGCTCTGACAGTCTTCCCGGACCCCTTTCAACGACATCCCCGTCGCTGGGGAACTTAAATGCAAACAAAGGCCTTCTAACGCGACAAGTTGTCAAAATCCGATTTCCTGGATGAAGTTGCAGTTTGAAGACGCTCACTGTTTCCCTTGGTGCGTCCATACTGCCAGGATTTTTAACCTGGGTCTCCCACATATCTTGAAAAATTATAATACCAAAGAAATATTATTCCATATGACTCAAATTGGGGATATTGGATCTGTACTACAGTTACAGAGGTCACCAAGGAAGATAATGATATCCTCTCCCCACAACTTTATACTTTATTGACCAAGATCTCATTTGATGTTCGAGGAATTAGGAATCATAATTGAATTCTACCCTTTGGACGAAGGTCTCGACCTAATTCTGTTTTTACCGTCCCACTTGAAGTCTAATGCGAGGGGATCGACAACCTTTGTCTCAACCCACCACAGTCGGCTGATCAGGCCGGATCTGTGCCCCACCATATTGTTAATTTAATGGTGGTATCTGCGTTGGTTACGCAACACAGGATAAATACCTCCTACCAGAATATTTAGACCTAACTCTCGATCCCCCCGATATCTACCTAGACCGATATTATCATTAGGGAGTCTCTCCCCTCAAGTTTAGTCGCAGGTTGTAATCGGAAGACCCGCTGCCTGGTTATATTAGGTGAGCAGCCCACTCTGGGAGTTACGTCCCAACGATGCCTGTTTTTCACCATAGGCTTGGTAAATTTTAAGTCCCTCAGACTGACCTCCATAAGTGGATGAGCGATGATAATTTCAAAAATGCACATATGAAATTCAATTTGACCAAATAAATTTTTTCTCCCCTTGTCAGTTGTCTCTGAATGGGTGAACAAGCCCATTGAATGTATAAATGAAAGAAACAATATCAATAAGAATTGTAAAACTTGTCTCTGATCGAGGGGCATCGTCAGAGTCACTTAGGGGCCATGCCTGCCAGACCTTGATCACAGGTTGGATAGGCACACGTCTCGGGGATCTTTTTCCAATAAAAAACCAACCAAAATATCCATAAAGAAAGTATAAAAGTATGTGTTCGACCCCTTGTCTTGTCAGAAGGCAGAAAACATCCATTTCCATTCATAACATACATTTCCCTGATGCACAAGGTTTCTCAAATGCATAATAACTTTGATATATCATACCCTTTTTTAGGGTCCTTTTCAAAAAAATAACCATATAAACAAGGCATAAAAATGACTCATCATAAGTGCAAAACAACTTTCAAACTTTGCAAATCTCATTTCACTTTGTCACTCGTGAACACTAAGGCGCTTTTATAAGCATCCTAGTTCAAGATTTGACAACATAGACTGTACATATATCCAAAGTACACGTTTCATCAACCAAAACCAAACACTGGATCAACTCAATTGTGGAAGTGCAAAGTATTCAAGTTCCCCATAGATATACCTCGCATATAACTTAGGATAAAAAAACTCAACTGAACACAAAGTATATGTCAACTGATCCAAACTGACGCACGGAGCCTCAAGACAGAAAATGAATTATACGTCTGATCTACCCTCAACTACTAGAGTACAAATGCCGAGTCAGAAGAACATACATGATGCTACAAAATCTCATAATCCTAGCAACTGTGAAAAAGATACATACTCTGTTATTGACTGAAACACTTTATCTAATGCTCGTAAGAATATTAAGTAATAGGTTCACCATACTTCCTCCTTTATCCTCGATCTCTAATATACAATGCCTTTCCAAAATTGTTTTATTTTAATCATCTAAGGTGAGTCTCAGTTGCTCATACAATTAGACCCTTAACCCCTCCTTGGTTCTTTTAATCAGATTTTCCTTCCTATCGATGAGTCTGTTATTCTCATCAAGGCGAACCAACCCTTTAGCCCTATCTGTCTTAAACCCAGGACAATCATCTCTCCCGTGGATTCCCTTCATGCAATACCAATATAACTTCTTCTCCACTTCCTTTGATTTCTTTGCAGATGATGGGATATACTGTGATGCTGCCCCGATTAATGTCTCAAGGTAAGATTTTTTCCTATCCTGTCCCACTTTGTTAACAGCCAACGATGTCTCTTCAGCATTCTCATCTGGCAATGTGATAATTTCAACCATCAACCCCTTGTCCTGACTGTTATCATCAAGTCTCTTCTCTTCTCCTTCCACCCTTGGGTTTTCCTTTCTGTTCTCAACCTTCTTAGCATCCCCTCCTTTGACCTTCGCCTGAATATCCCCCTTTGATATTTTCAAAACCTCTTCCACCTCCTTCCATCTTTTTTCTCACTTTTCACTTTTCTGCTTCCTTTCGTTTTTTTCTGCTTCAATTGCCTTACCTTGCTCACTGACTTTTGTCAAGGAAGAAACTCCACCAGTGGATGGATTCCTAGATGAAGATGATATGCAGCTCCATGTGAATTCATGAAGATTAAGTGTTAATGATAGGGAAACAAGAAGAGAGAAGTTCATGTGGTATGCTCCAACAACTTTTGTAAAGATCGATGGGTTGGTGTTGAAGCCTTTCGTTGAAGAAGACCCATGGGGAGAAAGGAATGGAGAATGAATGAAGGAGTTGGCTTTGGCAGAGACCTACAGACTGACTGATGATCCAGTAACGATTGAGGCAGGAATGAAGCAGGTGGATTAGCACCTACTGACAATGAGGAGAGTACACTATCTTGTCAACTCACTCCTGCAAGTTCAGGCTGAAACTGAAGGAGAGATAGTAAAGGCAGACGAGATAGTGTTGGGGGATGATTTCAAATTTGATGAGGAGATGAAAGGAGAGGAGTTTGAACAAGGGAAAAACTCAGAGGATTTCCGGGAAGAAGAATATGATGGGTTCCATCTAGAAATGAGACTTATTCTCTCTGGGGATAAGCGAGAAAGAGATGTTACTTTTCGTATGAGGGATCATTACATAGTGAGGGGAGACCATCTCTTCATCAGGGATAAAAGAGGACCTCCCAGGAGAATCATTTGTGGAAGGAATCGGCAAATTGATGTGATAGCAGCACTGCATGACGGACCTGTAGGAGGTCACAGGAGTTTCGCCACTACCATCAAGAAGGTGACCGAACTGTACTTTTGGGAGGGTATGCATGGAATGATTCGGAAGTATTGGGAGTCGTGCGTCCCTTGCCAAATCAGATCTCCAATCAGATGCAAGGAACCCCTACATCCAAGGTATATCAAGGATGTGGGGGCAGTGATCCATCTAGATCTCCTAGCAATGTCATTAGGACTTGGGGGTTATGACTATATCTTTGATGTCCGAGATAATCTCATAGGTTTGTTGATGGAAAGGTCATCCGAACCAAGACAGGAGCGGTCTTGGCAGAATGCATCAAAGAATATTATCTCCGATATCCTTTCATGGTGGAGTTTACGATGAATAGGGGGTCTGAGTTTACGTGTGGGGAAGTGAAAGAGTTGCTGGACGATCTTGGAGTTATTGCCAAATACACGACCAGGGCACATCCTCAGGCGAATGCACATTTTGAAAGGGGACACAACACGATCACTTACTTGCTGGCAAAGTGGACAGCCGGGAAGCCAAACTTGTGGCCGAAGTTCCTGAGAACAGTGTTCTTTGTCGAAAACATCACGGTCAAGAGAACCACAGGTTATGCCCCTGCGACCTTGTGGTATGGAAGGCATACCACGTTTCCAATAGAAAGTTTCTTAAAGACGTGGCGAAGGCAGGATCTTGAGAACGATATGCCTCTGGAAGAGTTGCTTGACATTAGGGTCAGGCAAGTCAGTATCACTTAAGAGAGGATACAAGAAGCAGTGGAGAGAGTGACTAACAGTCGTGGAAAGGACAAAGAAAGGTGGGATATATCTCCGCACGTAAGAAATGAACCATTGGAGATCGGAGATATAGTACTGTTGTACAACTCCTCACTCGAGAAGCAATGGTCAAGGAAGCTGGACAAGAGATGGTTGAGACCCTTCAGAGTCAGACGCAGAGGAAATCATAGAGCCTATGAACTTGAAGAGATGGATGAAACACCAAGAAAAGATTGGATTTCAGGATCTAGGCTAAAGAAGTTCAAAATAAGGCAAGAGGTGAGTTGATGGAAGTTGAAAGAAAAACCTGATGATCTTGTGGAACCTTTGTTATGACATTTCCTTGGCGCACATTCTGTTGTTAACCAACTGCTGACTCTTCCCTTTATCTGTCACTCCCTTTCTTTTTCTGTGTGCAGACGTGATCCAGGAAGCAGGCAGCCATGACACAGAAGGGAGGGATGGCGTGTCCTTCCAGGACAATTCCTAGGAGAGAAGGACGAAAGAAGGTGCAACTGGTAACAAAGGATTCCCAAGGGATGCCTATCTACAAAAAAAGGGACAATCTGAGGGTTTTTCTGAGGGAATTTGAGGAGTATGCCTTCAGGAGAGAGTGGGATACTCAGACCATGCTTCAGCAGGTGGCAGGTGTGAGAGAATGCAACGAGGCGATAAATAAGATTGCCTCAGATTGTTTAGGGTGGATGACCTTAAAGGCGGGTATGTGGGCAAAGTATGGGGATCTGGCGAGGGATGAGATCGAAGATGATATCATCTTCGATGGTACCAACTTGGAAGATTTCGAGGACGGTATTAACTTTTGCCGAGAGAAAAGGAGGTGGGGTGAGAGAAAGAAGATGGAGGAAGTAATGAGGAGAATAGCACCAAGGGAATATGAGGCAGTAAAGAAGGTCAGGGAGAAGTCAGATACCTGGGGGAGTTTCTTTGTCAAAATGAGAAAGACCTATCCCTTGGAGGTGCAGCGGCAAAAGAAGAAACAACTACTTCAGGAGCAAGGGTTGTGGATTGGCAAGAAAGGAGAGAGGATGGAAAGGAGAGCTCAGAAGGAGGATGGGTGAAATGACACAGCTCCTCAACTGGGGAATGATGAGGTTAGAGCTCAAGGAGGAGATGACTCAATGAGGGAAGACAAAATATGAGGGGAAGAGTACAGTGAGAAGGAAGTGGAAGGTAGTGGCAAGGCTAGAAGGGTAAAGAAGGGAAATGAGAAGGTGAAGGAAGAAAAAAGAAAAGGGAAGAATGATGAGAGGGTTGAAGAAGCAGGACCATCTGGAACAACTAAAGTGCCTACTTTCAGTGAGCCTCGAAAGGAACAAGGTTCAAGGAGGTTAACAGAGGAGGAAGGCAGAGAAAAGAGGAAGAAAACAAGGAATGAAGGAATCAAGTTGTGACTTCGCTTAAAGAGAAGGAGTTACCTTCAGACGCACCCTGGAACCTGAAGCTGGAAAGGATACTACTCTCTGAGATTCTGTTCAGCTCCAAGCTAGCCTCTGATGTAAACAGGTTGATCCGATTGCATGAACTGCTCAGGGAAGATTGTGAGTGGCTCCTTGGGGGGGAGGCAGAAGTGGTTGATAAGTTGGAAAGAATGGAGGAAGGAAGAAGAAGGGAAATGGAGGTCCTCATTCAGGAACTCCAGGATAAAATAAGGGAAAAGACTGAGTTGCTCACGCAGGGGGTAGCAAGCCATATCCCTGAAATTCTGAAGGAGATTCAGAGGTTGAGAGCGAGGGAAGAAAGAAGGGACATGCAGTGGACAAAAGTGGAAAAGGAGATGAAAAGTTTGAAGATTGAGGTGGAAAGAGCGAAAATTGAGCAGGGAAAGCTGGAAGTGAAGGTGGAAGCATTGAGCATTGCCCTTGACAACAAAAGTAAGGAAGTGGAGACAGAAAAGATGGAGAAGGAGAGGTTGGAAAAATCCTGCTTAACCCATCAGCCCTGTTCTTGTTCCCTGAGATATGTTCCAACTGAAAGTCGAACATCCAGATGTACGTGAGCCACCTTGCGATAGTAGGATCCGTGGGAGAGAAATTATTGAGGGAATACACAAGGGCAGTTGGATCTATCCTCAGGACAAACCTTCTCCCATAGACGTAGTGCCTAAAGATACGCAGACAGTGCAACAAGGTCAAAGCCTCCTTTTTAAATTGAGAGTAGTTCCGCTCAGTAGTATTAAGGGTTCGACTCTCAAAACGCAAAGGTTTTTCTTCCCCTTCCAGATCTGCCTGTATTAGAACTCCTCCCAGAGCGGTGGGTCCAACATCAGTCTCTGTGATAAAGGGTCGCTCAGTAACAACTTCATAATCAGGGACCCCCAACACAAGACCTCATTCCTCAAACTCCTTCTTCAAACTTTTCACTACCTGCTCCTGCTTCTCTCTCCATTCTCATTCCTGATTCTTTCTTATTACCTTTCTCACATGTTCAGTCTTTGCAGCAAACCTTTCGATGAAAATTCTCTAGAATCCGCACGTTCCAAGAAAACACCTCACTTCGCTAACGTTCCTGAATGGAGTAGGTCATTCAAGGATCTTATTTGTTTTCCTGGTGTCTGTACGACGACCTTGCTCATTGCATACAAAGCCCAATATAGTAGCCTCTCTCATGCAGTGTCTGGACTTAGCTCCGCTAGCCGTAAGATTATACTCCTGTAATAAATCAAGCACCTTGCTGAGATCATTGACATGATCCCAGACAAACTTCCTTATGCCAGGCGCGACCTCTTGCTCATCCTTCACCATTGGGTCCTTCACAGCTAGATCATCGATGTACGGCTCAGTAATCTGTGGACTGATTGGCTGCATGACTCTCACCATACTCCTTTGCACCATGACTACCGCGTTCGTCCACCCTTGGGGTGCGAAGTTCATGTGAATCAATCCCCTTGGATAATGCATTGCTGTTATCGGTCTATCTGCCGGATACACTGGGAGTTGGTCGTAACCAGAGTACAGATCTATGAGCGAGATAATGGACCTCCCAGCACAGGCTTCAGAGAGTTGATCAGCGTTAGGGAACCCTCCAACATCCCTAACCGTTACAGCGTTCAATCTTTGCAAATCTTACAGCCACCTGAGTACTCCATTTGGCTTGATGAAGCAGAACCATGGTGAGGCATAAGACGCGCTAGAAAACCCTGCTACGTGAGAGTCAATCTTCCCATCAAGGTATTCTACCACCCTTTTTAATCATCGGGATTTGGGTACCTGGCTTATCTAACATTCCAAGGTTGATGTGGGACTGTGTGGATTCAGATCATCCCTATCTTGTCCACATCCAGCCTTCCTCCCTGCTCATCGTTGAAGGCATAGGCGCAGTGTTTTTCCTTCATTAAATCAATTACTAACGCTCTTTCCTGTTTGGTCAAGAAATCTGGTTCACTAATGATCAGATCTTTCTTGGTCTCCTTGTTAATACGACAGGGTTCAGTTTCCATTTCTCTCTCATCTGCCAAATCAACTCTCTCTCCTGCTCATAGTATACTCCTTCCTCATGTGTCACTAGGACTAGGACAGGGTGACTTTTTTTATCTACCGTCTTGTACCTCTTTTTTTACCTTTGCTTGAGCCCACTCCTAAAAAATGCTGATTGCAAGTCTGGGCATATGGTCCCTGTACTTTCTCCTCTTGACGGGGTGGTCTGTATACCAGTTTCATCCTTCCTCCTTCAGGGAAATCATACAACTTATCTGCCAAAGCCCGAATGGTCTCTTGTTTCGCCATATCATATGCGGATACCATGTACATTGCTTAATCGATGTCGGCCAGACTCAAGGCGAATCCTTCATTTACTTCATCCCCATCTTCCTCATCAGACCCCCATTCTAGTTCTCTTCTCCTATTTTCAGATTCCTCAAAAGTGTATGACCCAGCGCTGAGCCGGTTCTTCGAGCTATGAGGACCTGTATTTTTACAGGTGATGACTTCGAAGTTACCACAGGCAGGATCACACAGGATCACGTACATAGTACCATCGTGCTTGTTCATGATGAGGGTCTCGGATCGTGATAAGAAGGACCTTCCTAGCAATATAGGAAGATCCAGAGTAGGCATA
This sequence comes from Chara braunii, assembly GCA_003427395.1. Classification (NCBI taxonomy): domain Eukaryota; kingdom Viridiplantae; phylum Streptophyta; class Charophyceae; order Charales; family Characeae; genus Chara; species Chara braunii. Next base: position 3,252,629 of record BFEA01000111.1, on the reverse strand, counting down.
ATGTAGAAACAGGATCGAACCCTGACGCTTCCTATTTTCACAATTACATTTGAGGCAATCCCTATGTATCCTGACTTTCCACTAGCCCAATTAAGGTATCCATTGTCTCTCCTGTCGATTTTCAGCCCTGGCTTCTTAGCCGTTTCAAGATTCATGATATTCATTTCTGCCCCTGTGTCCACCATCCCAGGGCATCCTTTCCCTCTGATACTGACGTCAATGGATCTGATTCCTACAGATTTCCAGTCCATTTTACTTTCTGCCACTGTCCAGTTGGCCTCTCTAAGAATCAGATCCCCCAATCTCACTGTTGCTACTCTCTTTCGTGCCAGTTTCGCCTTTACTAATTCCCTGAGTTTGGGTGCTATTGCCAAAATCTCTTTCAGGTTTAGCAACTCATTATGTCCTTCCAAGAGTTTGTTTACCAAGTTCTCTAGGTCTACTCCCTCTTCTATTGATGTCTGGTACTTCCACTTCTTCTTTGACTTTTCCCCAGCCTTTTCCTTTCCTCCTTTAACATCATGCTTCATTTTCTTAGCCTTCTGTTCGGCTTGCTTGTCATCTTCTTCCCTAAGTAACTCCTCCTGTTCCTCTTCTTCCTCTTCCTCTATTTCGATAGAGGCCCCACCTTGAGGAGGTGCAGGAGCCTGTACTGGCTCCTTGGGCGCATTTCCCCCTTTTGGCTTTCCTCAGAGCCTGATACGCTGCTTCTGACCTAGCCGCCAGAGTGACTCTCAAAGCTCTGGGTTAGGAGCTCTTTGTCCATCATCCTCTTTCCTTTGACCCATCGTGAGTACATGTGGTATTTTCATCTCTAAATTCCTCACTTCCTCGCAAATATCAGTCATCTTTAGGTTTAACCTACCCATCTTACCTATCATGTCTTCCATTCTCTCCAAAGTTTTTCTCGCTGATTCTCTGATTACATTGTCTTCTTCTGACTCAATCTCAACCAGTGGCGTATCCTTTTTTTCCTCATTTATCTTCACTCCTTTCTTTAACTGGTCACTTAGTTCATCAACTTCCTCCACCCAAACAAAAGGATTCTCTTTCTCCTGCCATATGCGAAAGCGCAGGGGCATTGGGTCCAAGCCCTGCGACTCTGATGACTTCTTTTCTTGTGCCCCCGGGGATGTTTGGGTCAATCTTGTCTCCTCGCTTATCGAACACATCCCCGTCGATACTTGATGTAATTAACCCATCCTGCTCATCCATCCTTCTAACATGACATCTTCTTACGGTATGTCCATTTATCGTGCAGTGTGTGCAGGGGGGGGGGTAGGGGAGGGGGAACAAGGAAGGGGGRGGGGGGGGGGGTCAACGGTTGTGATGCCTTGTGAGACCTGCCTGATCGAGGGGATGTATTCATGACTACAGACCCTTAAGATGTTGTAAACTTGCTTGAACAGTTGCGTCTCGTCCGTCCAATGCTGATACGTCTACCGATACATATCGTCATTGTCTCCGGTGCATTTAGGTTGGAGGACAGGGTGAATATCCCATCATGAGTAGCGGCAACGAGAGTTGTCGTTACGTTTCTCTACCGTCGAAACATCAAATGCAAGGGATAACGTTTCCTATAAAGGTTATCAGCTGCGAGAGTCGCTCCCCTTCGTCACCGCTCACACCGTCCAAGCGTAGAGCGGGGTCTGACTTCCTTCAAAGGCCGTGGAAATGAAGCAACATCGGTGTGCCACCTTTTCTTGCCTCTAATAATGTCGTCCGTCGTCTTAGTCTTGACGACATACTGAACAATGTTCTTACTGTCAATCTACATGGCGAACCCAACGTCAATCGTGGAGACCCTGTTACTGTTCGAATTGTTGACTCGGTTGCGGAACATGATGGCGAAGAAAAGTGTCACAAGTTCGAGGAGGCACATTATGCAGACGACGGACGGTTCACTCCTCCGTCGCATGGGGTGGCGCTGATACGAAACGATAACACTCGCGACCATCCACGTCCTCCTTCGACCGGAGGGCAAGGGAAGCGAAAATACACATACAGGAACAGGAAAAGAGGATGCAATGATTCCTCGTCCGCATTCGAGCGTAGATGCAGTCTTGAAGAGTGCGAAACAGTTTTGAAAAAAAAATGCTGCACGAAATTTGATTGTCTTCGATGGTTGACAGCGCAAGATGTTCAGAAATGTAGACGTGAGTACCGTGCACTTAGAGGCCGGGACAATGCAAGTGGTGGATTTCGAAATTGCAAAACTTTATCTCTCTAGTTGACAGGAAACCTTCTGTGAAGCCAATAGTGCAAATGCGTCCAATTTGCGTGACCGCCTAGTGTCTCGTTTTATGAGTGGGCCGAATACGTTTAAAAGGCACACAGACGACCTCGACGACAGAACAATAGTTATCGTTCACGGCCATGAAGGGCACCCTAGGACGGACGCTAGATACGTCATTACGTGGTCAACATTTGAAGATATAATTCTGAACGAATCCGATCCGATGCTAGATCAGACAGAGACGGACCCGCTTTTTTAGATTAGGAACCGCATCCGCCTTCCTTCTGTATATGCTACGAAGAGAGATGTTCATCGGAGCATCGAAAGAAGACTTCAGAAAATCGGCGTTGCTTGCTTGTCGTACCAGGTCTTCTGCAAAATGTGGCGAGATTTTTTCTGGCAGGTTCATCTGGCTCGAGCTACCGATCACGCAAGGTGCAACGAATATATAAGTTGGGCCATTCGCATCGAGGGGGCCCTCCCGGGGCCAAGGCACCAACTTGTTGCGCAACATAAATACCATTTGGCTCTTCAAAGAGCCCATTGCAAACTCTACAGCGTTTGGTCGGCGGAGTCGCAAATCAAACAGAGAGAGAGAGTTTATGCATCATAATTGACGGGATGGATCAGGCAAAAACAACGATTCCCCATGCCGCACGCAGACGGTTATCGAAAGAGATGGCGAACAACACTATGATGAAAACAAACCTCACCGGTCTGATTGCACATGGAAGGAATTCCTCGCTCTTCATTTACACCTGGTTCCCGTATTTGTCACATGGCTCGAATTTCGTTGTCACATTCATTGCAAGAGTGCTCAGAGAGGTGCAGGCGCGCGATGGGGAGCTCCCCCCGCTGTTGAGGGTGCAAGCGGATAACTGCAGAGGTCGGAACAAGAATAGATACGTGTTCGCTTTCCTTGCGTTGTTAGTCAAGTTCCGTATCTTCTGGAGGTCCAAATAGGATTCATGATTGTGGGTCACACCCACACCGACATCGATGCAAAATTTAGTTTGTTGGTTAGGAAACTCGGCGGCTGTGACGCTTACACCATGGATGAACTGTTCTCCGTGTTGCAACGTTCTTGTGAGGAGCCCGTAGATTGCACGCATGTCACAGAGATACTAGACTGGAAAACTGTTGTGTCCCCTTACCTTGATCCAAGGATATCCGGTCACTCTACTCCACACCTTTTCTGCTTTTACATGGATAGGGAAAACCCTGCGATGGTGTATAAAAAGTACTTCAACAAAAAAAGGTGGGAGCCTAAAACAGGGCCTGTGTACTGGTTCAAGAGGAACAAGGACAACCGTTGGGCAGGGTCGGAATGGGGCTTCCAGCCTTGCCGTGAGTCGCCCAATCCAAACTGTGGCAATTTCGTTAGCGGCAAGGCGGGTTTAATAGTGCTGAATAATTCTTAGGAAGATAAGATTCACGAATGGGAAACCCAATGCTTAGAGGATAGAGAACTGAAAACGAGCAGATTGCAATACTGGACAGATTGTCTGCGCGAGTTTGATTGCATTGAAGTCGAAGAGACGGGGACAGTTCTTTTTTCGACGGCATTCTGGCCGAGCCGGAGGGCTGACAAACCTGGCTCCCAGCCCGTGGCTGCTCACAAGCTTGCATCACCCGCAAGAAAACCATGCTTCGTGGGTCACAAGAAAGATGCTCCTAAACCTGAATTCGACCCTTGTGTGGCGGTCGACGTCGAGTGTTTCGTCGTGCTCAGGCCTCCGGACGACCACGTTGCGCAGGGATGCACGTCCTGGGTGGGGCGTGTCCAGAAGAAGGACGAAGGTCGCGTCCTTGTTCAGTATTGGAGGCCTTGTGGCCGCGAGCGTAGTGTGCGCGAGTTGTATGCAGACGCATGGAACAAGAATTGGAGGGTGGAGACAGAGTCTGAGTCTGGATGGCAAGACCTGAAAAGCGTTGCTTGGGCATGGGCAAGCAACAAATGCTCGATGGCCGGGATGAGAATCAGAAAGAGCGATGCCATCAAAGCACAACAATCCCTCGCCGTTGCCGACACAGTTGTTTGTTCTGACATGCAGAATCACGCTGCTGAAGCATCTTCGTCTTTCGTGTACCTATCGGGACAAGAAGACGAGGGTTTGTAGTCATCATCTTTATGAAAAGTGGGTGTGCCAAAAATCATGGTGCTACACGCACAACGATATATGGCTGTCGTGGAAATATTTGCGTGCGCTGACATTTCTCGTTTCGAGGAGTTTGCGAATGACGTAGCATGTCGTCAACGAGTGTACATGTTCGCTTGCTGTCTGCTGACATGTGTCGTTTGCCATTATTGTCGTCAGACATCTCGGTAGTGTAGTTTGTCGCCGCGGGATTTTTCAAGTATGAACGAGGACCACATTATAAGCAACATTACGAACGCATGGGGAACACCCATACACTATGACGAATTTATTTCGCATTGATACACGCAACAAATGATTGCAGTTGGTATCCGCACCAGCGACGAGACAACTTTTTGTCCCACATTCGACTTGTGGTCTCCGCAATTGCAATGCAAGATATTGAGGATGACCAAGACATGTGATCCGGAAGGCCACTTTTGGAAACTCGGTACACCGCGGTGGAACAAAAGGTTTTACGGATGCGGTTCGATATATGACCACTATACAACATGCAATCATGAGAAAATACTATGCATTGCGTTTGAAGCACGTCATAGGATGACGTATTGTTGTATGCGCATTGAGCGCCACAAGACGAGGCACGATGAAATGCATGGCATGGACTGCTCCGTGTACGACATGGAGGACGCCCTGTCGAGGCACGCCCGTCGTTTCTGTAGTGTCATTCGAGATGCGATGATACGGTTTGTACGGTAAAGGACATCCATCGTCGAAACAATTGCCGTGAAGGTGCTACACACATTGGACGATGATGAAACCACCATATACTTGAAGAAGACCAAAACAAAAACGATTGTCGATGTTAAACACTTGTTCAGACGCATGAACGGGACACACCGACACATGCCACAAAAGATGACGGACAACACGGTGGGAGGCGTGAAAAAAAGAATAACGATACCCCGTGTGCTAGGATATCACGAGGAGTTGGACAAGGATGAAGTAGCTTGACACATTTCCTACGTTCATCGCAAATATGCTTACAATAGTGTATGTGTTGTACACAGAAGCCGCTTCACGTGGTCGTTCAAGTGGGTGGATGGATACCGGCGACAACAAGCGTAAGCGACGATTGGACGAGAATACGAAATTGAGGATTGTCGAGGCACTTCGAGTCAATCCATGGTTGAGCGTGCTGCAATGGCAAGGAAGAGTCGGGAACTGATGCGAGAGTGACTGGGACATTGCAATGATAGAATTTTCATGGGCGCACGACTTTAGATTCGCTAACGAGATGGAATGGGGACGACTCATCGAAATATGTCCTGCCTTCGTCCAAATAGCGTATATACCAAACTACGTGGACATTCACTGGATGTACGATCACCAAGATACGTACGACCCACTTGTATCTATTTCAAGCCAAGAATCGAACAACGAGTGTTGCGAGGAGGACGGAGCAATCTCATGCAAGTTCGTAAGAACATCACCTCGCACATGGTCGATGCGATTCCGACACGAGCTGCAAAGGTTTGGAAGATTGTGCAACAAAATCACAACTTATCCCGTGCAGAACGAAGCGGGGACAACCGCTCAGCGCATATGTTATTGCTCTGTGAGGATTTTCTTAAACGATGCCGATTTATGTAGAGTCAATTGTGTAGCATGCACTGGCAAGGGAGGGAGATTAATAGAGGCAAGATGCAAAGCAATGTGGAGTGAGGAGGAATGCGAAAATTCAATATTTAATGTGAAAGAGTCGGTGGACGAAGTAGAGGATAAAATATGCACCGTAAGAGATGCTATCGGCATCACTCTCGCTAGCATGCATAACTTCGTGAATATGTCATATATATCGTCATTCGATAGGGATGACGATGACAAGCCCGAGGGTTTAAAAACGCTCACATTCGGCTCACCCCTGCACGATTTGTATAGTTACGAAAGAAATCGTGTTAAGCACAATGGTTCGGAATAGCAAGTTCTCGTATTATAGATAGTTTAGCACATACAGGCATGTACCATCACTGGTAGTTGGGAATTGACAAAATGTGATTTGATTAGGGAAAAAAAGGCAGAGTCGCATGTCTCTGTGGTTGTACAGTACCTGTACTTTAAAGCATGTGAGAACCTTCCGTAAGGACCTTGTGAATGTACTGTACGGGACATGACGACAGAGTGTTAGCTTCATCACGGGAGATATCATTTGTGAAGTTTATTTACGAGTGTCAACACGTCCGTATGTTTCGCTCATGTGTGTGTGATATATAGGCTGCATAATGTCGTCGAGAGCGTCGACAAGCATCAGTGAGAGTCCCGAGAGACACATGCGCTTAGCAAAACCGTTTCCTCCTTGTGCGAAATCGGTGCGGCATTATAACGGCCATACTTGGCTCCACGAAGCAACAAGAGAGGAATTCGACGAGGACCCATGCATGACATTCGTCCCGTACATGAACCGACGTCTTGACCAATTGACCGATGGTAATTGGAACGCGATGGAGTTGGGTTACCCTTGGGCAAACCATTACAAGTTCGTCAATATGTTAGAGTTTGGGAACCTCATTACAGTGCCTGATTCTGTCCTCAAGCCCATTTTCCTCACCCGTATGTGTAAATCATTCCGCTGCATTAATCGCTTTAGAAGTCGCCTCGATTGCGAGTACGTCACTTCTTTGCCACGAACTTAGGGAAGTTAAGAGAAACAAGAGTTGGTGGACTGCGCTCTTCACTCTTGGAGCAGTACCCACTCCGTTGCCCAGGGATTTATCCACGAGCTGTGTCATACTGTTGCGTGTGGTTGAGTGTTACCGGATATGTTATCACAAAAGTGCTATGTGTGGCTTCTTGAAACAAAAGTAGGAAACTCGTGGATGCAGTTATGTGTGTATCACGAAACGAGCTATTTGTTCAAGGGCGAGAGGGATGGTGGATGTCATATCGCCGCGGTCCAGATGGACGGTCATATTTGGTGATAGCAGGCCACGTCAATAATCCAGAATTGTGGCAGCAACTGGAAGAGAAAGCGTCCGACATACGAGACTTTATCGAGAATTCCTTAGCACGACTTTGAGGGTTTGTTAGGATGAAATACATGTCCGTATTTTCGGTGAATGCAACAGTCGCGGAACCGCAGATCCACGTATATGGATCGTCTATGAATGCTATGCATGACTTCGGTTCACAACCTCGTCCGAGGGAAACCCCGTACGTCACAAGATCCGGACGGGTTGTCAGACCTCCTACTTAAGGGAAACGTAGTGACAATATAATCGTAGCGGATGTACTGATTGTTATTTTTGTAGTCCGACTATGATATCGCTGTTGTACAACACATTGATAGGTCGAAGTTCATTGTTGTGCCCTATCGCCGCGCTCGAAATGGGCGGTCGGATTTGGTGATAGCACGTTAGGTCCGAGCTTATTCATTGTGGCATGTGGTGAAAGAAAAAGTGTCTGACATAATATATTGTATAGGAAATTTCTTAGCACGATCAGGATGTTTTGTTAGGATGAAATATAACGATCGTCAACATCAACTTCTGTGTTGAACTATTCATGTTTTTGGGGTTGTGTATTCGTACTTTTATATTATTTTTTTGCAATGTTGTGCGACTAAGGATTTTAAAATATCAACAACGTTTCAAACTTTCATACTCAAGGTTAATGTGGACGAGTGAATGCATTTAAAGTATTTGTTTTTTTTTTTGGTTTTGATCCTTGATATATGATAAAATTAAAGTTATTTATTTAAGAAATGTTCCAGTAACTTGGGATTTTCATGTTTTCAAAGATATAACGAATGTATGTGATCGATCTTGCACCTGTGCAATTCATCGATATTTTCACAAAGGGGGAAATTACGGGGGTGCATCATTTACAACAATGGCAAGCACCAGTCAAATTGCAGTGCCTGCAGGGGCAGCAATTACAACCACCGGTGGAGCATTTACATACGAATACAAGTCAATAGTCAAATGTGAACTTCGTGGATGCAAGCTGTTTGTAGTTGTCGTCAGGTTCACAGAAATTGACGTGTACGACGTGCGAATTTATGAAAGACAGGAGCAACAGGGAGAAGGGCGTGATTTCGCACAATGCCATTAAACAGCTGTGCAAGTCCACAAAGAAAAAAAAGCAACATTGTTGCGTGAGGGCAAGACACTTGGAGGATGGTCAACTTTCACAACGGAGTTTGAAAGCATGCCTGTTCCACCTATCCCCGAATGCATGTTAGATGACTCACATGATGTGAGAATGTGGATTCCCATCATCGATGCAATAAATAGGATAAATGAATAATGACAGTGAAAAAATGGTATTTACACGGACAGTTAAGAAAATGAAAACAAAGTGTGAAGAGACGGTGGCGGATCGATGTTGGGAGACATGATGTGGATGTAAGATGAGTTATGGATATTTATGTATAAGCGAGGAAATGTTGTCGAATAAATGCATTACTAACAATGAATTCACGTGAATGGAAACCGAACTTTATTAACTGTTGCACTTTTATAAACCATTTAACAATAATTATTTAGCAGTATGAAAAAAAAAGTGAAAAGGAAAAACAAAAGTATTAGAATGCGGTGTATTTTTAGCCATAGTTGAATCGGAAAAATGAGAAAATGGGCTTTATATAGATTGAAATGCAAAAACACATAAAATATACTGAAATTAGGAAGGAAGTTGTGTGGAAATTGGACGATTCCTACATAAATTATAAAAAATTGTTGTAAAATTATAAAGTTTGCACTGAAATATAACAATGGTCGCCGATAAAAGGTGGTTCCTTCGAAAAATTGAGAGAAAACTAATGGCTTATTGACCCAAAAGTTCCATGGTATCCCCTGAATTTGAATGTTTTTAGATATGAAAAACACGATAAATCGCTTCCAAAATGGACTTTCAATTTTATGCAAAAATTAAACAATGTCCGTTTTGACGAAATCGTAGTTATATATATATGTATATATATACAGAGAGAGAGAGAGAGAGAGAGAGAGAGAGAGAGAGAGAGAGAGAGAGAGAGAGAGAGAGACATCTTTTTTTTTTTTTT
>BFEA01000111.1:3165440-3178866 GCA_003427395.1 Chara braunii | reverse complement strand
GAGAGAGAGAGAGAGAGAGAGAGAGAGAGAGAGAGAGAGAGAGAGAGAGAGAGAGAGAGAGAGACCAGTTTCCTAAACGCAGGAACCCTTTCGGCAGAGAGGGGGTCCACCGTTTCATAAATGCCGGACAACTGTCCTTATAATAGGGGGTCGAAACGCCGGACCCCCTTTGGGGGTGTTGGGGTCCAGCGTTTCAGGAACGCTGGACCCCCTATTCTAAGGAGAGGGGTGTGACGTTTATGAAACGATCGACCCCCTGCTTGCTGAAAGTGGTCCGACGTTTGGGAAACGCCAGACGTCTCCCCTCATACTAAGGGGTCCAGCGTTTCACAAATGCGGGACCACTTTCGGCAGAGAGGGGGTCCAACGTTTCATAACGTAGGAACCCTCTCATTAGAATTGGGGGGCCGACGTTCCTGAAACGTCGGACCCCTTTTGGGGGTGTGGGCTTCCAGCGTTTCAGGAACGCCGGACCGCCTATTCTAAGGAGAGGGGTCCGATGTTTATGAAATGTTGGACCCCCTCCCTGTCGAAAGGGGTTCGGCGTTTGGGAAACGCCGGATGTCTCCCCTCATACTAAGGGGTCCGACTTTCAGCAGAGAGGGGGTCCAACGTTTCATAAACGTTGGACCTCTTTCCTATGAATAGGGGGTCCGACATTTGTGAAACGTCGGACCCCCTTTGGGGATGTGGAGGTCCAACGTTTCAGGAACGCTGGACCCCCTATTCTAAGGAGAGGGGTCCGACGTTTATGAAACGTTGGACCCCCTCCCTGCCAAATCCCCTCATACTAAGGGGTTCGGCGTTTCACAAACGCCGGACTCCTTTCGGCAGAGAGGGGGTCCAACGTTTCATAAACGCCGGACCCCTCTCCTTACAATAGGGGTTCCGACGTTTGTGAAACACTGGACCCCTTTTGGGGGTGAGGGGGTCCAGAGTTTGTGAAACGTCGGAGCCCCCTCCATGCCAAAAAGGGTCTAGCGTTTGTGAAACGTCGGGCCCCCTGTTCTGAGGGGGAGGGGTCGTGAGTTTAAGAACCGCCAGACCCCCTATTCTGCCAAAAGGGGTCTGGCGTTTCAAAAACGTCGGACCCCCAATTCTGATGGGAGGGGTCTTGCAGCGTTTCATAAACACTGGACCCCGTCCTTGCCAAAAGGGGTCTGGCATTTCAAAAACGACAGACCCCCTTGTCTAAGGGGAGGGTTCCGACGTTTCAGAAACGCTGGACCTCGTCCCCACTAAAACGGGTCGGGCGTTTATGAAACGCCGGACCCCCTGTTAGGAGGGGAGGGGTCCGACTCTAGACCCGTTTTGGGAGGAGGTCCAACGTTTCCAAAACGACAGACGTCTTTCGGCAGGGAGGAGGTCCAGCCTGTATGGAACGCCGGACAGACCCTTCCCCCCCCCCCCCATGGTGAGTTTATGGGACGGCGAGGGTCGGTGCTCCCGACCTCGTTCGTTTGGTGTGTGTGGGGGAGGAAGGCGGGAGGGGTGGGGGTCGACGTTTGCAGAAAGTACATCCTTTGCCCCACCCTGCACCATTTCACATACAGGGGGTCCACCGTTTGTGAAATGTCGACCCCCTCACCCCCACCCTGCAACCCCCCACCTGCCCCTCCCGAAAACAGTCCTTATCATATGGGGGGCAAGGGTCCGACATTCCTGAAACGTCGGATCTTTCTGCCCATTTATTTGTTCGAGAGGGGATGTGTGTGTGTGATAGAGATCGTCAGGCCCTCTATAATGGGAGGTGATTGCAGACAACTATAAGCTCTCACTCTCCGGTGACCATATGTTGTGGCCAACTTTATCTGCCAGGTTCCGACGGTCGACCGATCATGTCAATACGAATGTCGAAAGGATCAACCCACAACATGATTCTCAACAATCCATTGAATTGCTACATATACCGATCGTACTTCATGTAACTGTCACATGTAAGAGTCGATTGCCTTCGGGCAATGTGACACCGTCCAAGCGCCAACATTGGGTGGACTCGGTCAATAGGTCGCCAAAACGGTGTGTTGTTCGCCCCCGCCAAACGGTGAAGGGCAATAACCTTGTTCGTCGTCTTGGCCTCAATGATATCGTCAAAGAAACTACTCCTTTCGCTTCTGTCCGAGGGTCAATTGATTCAGGGAGTTCGACTTTCATAGACGCCCAACCTGTCTGCGAGGATGATGATGTTTCACACGATTTTATACTTTTCCAAACCACGATTGAGGAGTTTGAACGAGAAGAACTTACGAGAGATGAGTTCGAACAAGAGCAACTTATGAGAGTTTGAAAGTTTGAAGTCAACGGCGGTGACGCTGTCGAAATAACCAATGTACCACCTTACTCCTCTTCACTCGGTAAACAAGGGAAGAACAGATAAATTTACCGCACGCACAAAAGAGGATCTAAGGAGTTACATGCCACATAGGTGCAACCTCGAGGAGTATGAGGCCGTGTTGAAGAGAACATGTTGCAAGTCTTATGAGTGTCTCTCATGAATAAAAGCAGTGGAGGTCCATAAGTGTAGACGTGAGTTCATATCAGTTCGAGGGAAGGACAAGCGAAGGTGGTGGATATCGAAGCTTCACAACTTCACATCACTCGTGCAAAGGAAGCCCGAGGTGAAACCTATTGTAGAAATGCATCCGGTGTGTGTTACCACATGATGTCTAATGCTTGGTTGTGGCCGAAACACTTACAAAAGACACAACGATGACCTCGACGATAAAACAGTCGATGGAGGTCATGCTAATGAGGGTCGCCCTCGGACAACTGCGGAGTATGCATTGACATGGTCTGCATTTGAGGATATTATCTTGGACGAGTCTGACCCTATGCCAGGTCACACGGAGAAAAATGTTAAACTTTATAGAAGCATCGTCCGTAGGTTAAAAAAATTGGGTGTGTCTTGCTCATCGTACAAGGTGTTTTGTAAGATCTAGGGAGATTTTTTTTGGCACGTTCGACTTGCTAGAGTAACTGACCACGCGAGGTGCAACCCATGCATAAAAAATGCTATCCTAATCGACGGCGCCCTTCCGGGGCCACGGCGCCAACTGGTTGCCGCACAAAGGAGCTACCTTGATATGCAGCGGAATCATCGCCAACTGTATGACTGATGGTCGGCGGAGTCTCAGCTTCATAAGACCCAGAGTTTGTGCATCATTATAGACAGAATGGACCATGCATCACTTCGCCATGGCATCACAAACGGGTCATGGCTAACAACGCGATGATGAAAACGAACCTCACTGGTATAATAGCTCACGGTAAGAATCCATCCTTGATCATCCACACATGGTTTCCTTATTCGTCGCACTGGTCAAATTCAATTCTTACTTCTATTGCCAACGTGCTAAGAGACATGCAAGCTTACAAAAAAGAACTCCCTCGTAAGCTACGGGTCCAAGCTAATAACTGCATTGGACTGAACAAACACATATACATTTTTGCATTCCTTGCAGCTATGTTGGTGAAGTTTCGCATTTTTGACATTGTAGAGATGGGGTTCATGATAGTCGAACACACCCACACTAACATTGATGCAAAATTTAGTTTGTTCGTTTGCAAATTCAATAGGTCGGATGAGTACACGATGGACGAACCGTTCACAGTGTTGCGAATGTCGTGTGAGGCGCCAGTGCACTTTACGCAGCTTACAAAAATCGTGGACTGGAAAACCGCAATTTTTCCATACCTTGACAAAATGATTTTAGGTCATGCCACACCACACCTTTTCTGGTACTACATGGAGGGTGATAATCCAACTATGGTTTATAAAGAGCACTGCACCGACAAGTAGTGGAGACCTGGAAACGGACCAGTATACTGGTTCAAGCAGGATGAAGATAAGAAATGGGCAGGTCCGACATGGGGATTCGAGCCTCACTGCGAGTCACCCAACCCCACTTTCGATGATTTTGCAAACGGTAAAGTGCGTATCCGAGTGATGGAGAAAATGTCGAAAAATGCTATGAACAAATAGGGAACACAAACCGAAGAGGAACAACAACTGAAGACTGGGAGACTACAATACTGGATGAATCGTCTAACTGAGTTCGACAACATTAAGACAGAAGAGACTGGGACAATACCACTATCCTACTCGTTTTTACCATCACCCAGGTTGAACGAACCACATGTGGAGTCCGCGGGTATGTCATAGCACAACCGGTGAGAAAACCGTGCTTTGTCGGCCACGTAAAATATGCACCAAAACTGAAATTTGACCCTTCCAAAGCAGTCGAGATTGACGATTTCGTAGTTTTGCGCGCTCCCGATAACCACGTACAAAAGGGGTGCACATTCTGGGTTGCACATATAATTAAGATGGAGGTGCGTGACACTGCGTGTATTTTGGTACAGTACAGGAGACCGTGCGGTCGTGAACACGATGTACTTAAGCTTTACGAAGATGCATGAAACAAGACATGGAGAGTGGAAACTGAGTCGGAACCCGGATGACAAGACCTTAAAAGCGTAGCATGGGCATGAAGAAGTGTGATACAATCCAAAACAGGGATGAAAATATGAAAACGGGATGCAGTGAAAACACAGCAGTCCTTGGCAGCACCGGATTCACCTGAAAAGAGAATAAAAACACAGTTGGGATAGTGCATCACGATCGGGTGATGTATTGCGGTTAATGTATGGTCAGGGAGTTCGCAGCGGAGAGTACGTTGTTTGTGCATTATAAGAACCAGCAGTTAGACTGACACATCAGGCGGACTTGCCTGCTGGTGTGGTTGTACATTAAATGCAGAGGATTTTAAGTAGGGCTACGGATCAGAGTTGATGTGTAACATTGACAGTTGTGAAGCATATTCGATACGAGGGAACGCGTTTGATGCTCGTTATTTTGGTAGTAATATTGTTTGAAAGTAGCTTGCCACGAGCGATAGAGTGGACACATCGACCGGAATATCGATGAAACAAAAGAGTGTGGAGTGCTAAGGCACTTAGTGTCGATCCATGGTTTTGTCAAAAATTGAAATTTTTTAATATCCGTGAAACAAAAGAGTGTGGAGTATCAAGGCGCGACAGTGCAACCTCCTGCTCTGACGTGCACTATGTGTTATGCGATGTATGCAGTAGACGCAACCATGGACGTGAACGATGATACTAAGCATTGTCACACGGACACATGGTGAACACCCATACACTACGAAGATCTGATTCCATTCCGGTAGACCCAACGAATGACGGTGGTCGGTCTCCGTTCAGTAGACGAGACAATATTATACCTCACATTTGATATGTGGGCTCCACATCTGCAACGTACGCTATCAAGGATGACTAAGACATGTGACCCTTTGTCGCATTACTGGAGACATGGTGCACCGCGATGGAAAAATGGTTTTTACGAAGGTGGTTGGATATTCGACAACGAAATAAGACGACATGGAAAAATTTGATGCATTACATTCGAAACACGACACGGGACGACATACTGTTGTACATGCATCGAACAACGCAAACCTAATCCAAACGGCGATATCGATGACATGACGTACATCATGTCCCGACACGCCTGTCTTTCCTGTAGTGTCGTTAGAGATATCATGATAAAGTTTGTGCGGGAGAGGACATCCATAGTCGGAATAATTGTTGTGAAGGTTCTTCAAACTTTCGACGATTATGGAGCAATACAATACATTAAGAAAACGAAGAAGAAAACAAATGTAGATGTGAAACATTTGTTCCGCCGCATGAACGGGACATTGTGCCATGTGCCACGTAGAGGGATAAATTGTGTGATGCAGCATATCGATTGACATAGAGGGAGATTCTGTGTAATATGGTCAGCTAGCATGGACGAGATATTACACGAATCATTTGAAAATGTCTATATAAACATCATCGACGATGCTATCACACGAACGCATGGACCTTCGGCATGCATGTGTATCATAATTTTATTTGAAGCTGTGTCGAAAAACTCAAAGGTATACACACGATAATATTCGGATCACCTCTTCATAGTTTGTATGATTTCGCAGACAAATGTATGGAATGCGTCGTTTGATATCTTAGAGACTTAGACGGGTTCAACTTTATAGAAACACATGCCCCCCCCCCCGCCCCCCCTTTTGTGCAGGAGAGGGTTCCGAGGATCCAGAACCCCCCCTTCCCATCCCTCCTTTTAGCAGGTAGGGGATCCTGCGTTCCATAAACGCTGGACCCTTATTTTTTGGCAGGTAGGGGTTCCTGCGTTCCATAAACATCGAACCCCTATCTTTTGGCAGGCAGGGGGTCCGACGTTTCACAAACGCCAGACCCCCTTTTCGTAGAGAGGGGGTGTCGTGTTCCTGAAACGCCAGTGTCGGCCCGAATACCCTTACAAGGGTATCCGCCCTGGTTTTTGGAAATGACAGAAAAATGGGTTTGGCTTAAAGTCAAGTATACCGTGCGAGGCGCGGCTGAGTTTGCATGGTTATGATGGCCGGATGGTTGACTAGAATAAAGAGTGTGTGGGCGCGCAGGTTTGAGGTGCGCGTGATTCCGTTTCTATCGTCGATTATGAAGCCGGTGCGGGCGCCAGTCGGCTCGTTTCTATTTTTATCGTTATTTTTATTTATTTTTTATTAAGTACGAATTAAGGATAATTTCTTGCGACCAAGGCAAGCGCACGTGCGAGGACGACGGCATCGACAACGACGGCGCGACTTCGTGCGGTGAGCGGGGCGTCGTAGGATGGTGCGCGGGGTAATTATGGCACGGTATAAGCAAGTTGGCACGGGCACTGGGAGCCGCGCAGCCGGTTTGTTGGCCCAAAGCGCCGCGCCGCACTGCCTTGTATGGTACTTTACGGGTGCTGGTCTCAGGCTTGGGCATAGCCCTATAGGTTACGACAACGGACGTCGGCGCAGCAACTGTAGCGGAGCAGCGTGGAGCAAAACCTGAGGGGTTGAGGGCCCGACGGGGCTATCCCCCTCGGTTTTGTTAGTGGGCGCGGCGGCGGGCCCGATCCACGGGGGAGGCGGGGTGTTCGTAGTTCCTCTCCCTTCGTCCCGGTTTCGTGTTTTTATTTATTTATTAAATTTTTATTTTTTGTTGTTATGTTACTATTATTTTACTTTGGCGTTTCTTGGCTTAGACGGGGCGTTGGATTTGAAGGTTGGCGCCGGTCGAAGACGCTGGGCAGATTCATCAAGGCTCCGGCGTGGTTGGGGCACTGACAAAATCCCACCCGCGTCGGAGCGCGGGCCGCGGAGGTCAACGAACGGGAGTGGCTTCCCCCCGTGTCCCATTTGGAGAGTGCCGATAGCCTGAAGTGGAAGGGAATTGGAGAGCGTTCTGAGTGGGCCTGAAAAGGCTGCAGTCCGAGGGTGGCGGGGGTCGTCGCGGGTACTCACTCCGCCGGCCGCCATCTGCTGTGTGGGGTCTAAGGGTGCGCATGCCCCCTGGGTCTCCTGAGGGGGCGGGTCATGCCCCGACACAGTGGGGCAAATGCGCCAGGGCTGAAGGCTAATCGAACCGGCCAACAGCCAGTTTCCTTGAAGATCTTCTCGGAGAACAGCCGAGGTGCGGTAACCAGGCTGTGCTGGCCGGTGCGGTGCGTTAACGGGATGGGTCGCGGGTCATCGGACTGCGCTAAGCAGTGCGCTAAGCAGAACCGAGCGCAGAGAAGGAGAGGGGAAGCGCAGGAAAGAAAACGGGGGGGGAGCCAAGAGAGGGAGATGCATCTGGACGGAGAGGCGTGCTGGGTGCAGTTGGAGGATGAGGCATTTGGCACAGCGGAGTGCCGGAAGGCAGCGGGGCAACGAGCGACAGGGGGAGCGAAGCACGACGGGTGAGAAAAAGGCAGTGGAAAGGGGAGTGAACCCGAGCGGAAGAATGAGCCAGGTGCGGAAGCAGCAAGGCAAGGAGATGACGGAGGCACGGACGCAGCGGGCAGTGGGAGCTGTATGCCGCAGCGGAGGGAGTCAGGCGGCACCAGGCGGTGGTGAACAGGCGGCGCAGCGGACGCCGAACGGCAGGCAGCGGGGGATTCGGACGGGACTTTGCGCCGGGTACGCGCGTAGTAACAAGGGTTGAGACAACAGCAGCGGGCGACGGGGCAAAGGTGGGATAGTAGCATGGAGAAGCTATCATGATCGATAGTTGGCAAGGCGGATGGTGCCGGGGCGCTGAGGGGACGGTTACCACCGGGCAGCGCAGCGCAGAGCGATAGCGGAGAGCGTGGAATTGGTAGGGGGGCGAAGATGAGCCGAGCGGATGAGTAGCAGCAGGGAAGGAGTGAAAGAGGGGATGAATCCGGGCGTGTTTTCACGCCGGATTCGTTCGGAAAAAGCGAGATGGTGGCAGTCGAGTCGGGCGCAGTCAAGGGAGCATAACCCTCTCGATCCACAGCGGAATCAAGAGAGAGAGGATGCGATCCCGGGGTCTTGGCCCCGGGCGGATCAGATGGTGAGGTTAGATCTAGCGATAGATTAGTAAAGCGGGGAGCAGAGGAGGAAAGCTACCGCGCCGTGGCTGTGGAGGAAACAGAAGCGAGGGGGAGAAAAATGACCTTCTCGCTCTTTACTAAACGAATCTGAGTAAGGGGTGATCCAAAACGGAGGTTTTCGAGTGCTACGGATGTGGTCGTGGAGTCAGATGAGGTGTTAGTGGAGTAGGAGAGGAGTTAGTAAGAATAGGAGTTGCGCCCGGGAGAGACGTGACTGAGTGCTAATGCACCTAGCCACGTTTGGGGCGGCAGGTTCATTCCCTTTCAGCGAGGAAGCCATTGACAGCGTTTTGCACTCGGCCTGTTGGCTGCGAACCAGCCTAGCGATGAGCCGACCTCGGGAGTCTGTCGTTGTCAGTCGCGCTCATCTGAGCGGTGGACCAGACCGAGTTAACGGCCACGAACAGGACGAGCGGTAAGGGGCGGAAGAGGGAGAAAGAGAGTCGAAGAAGCAAGGAGGTAGGAGGAAGAAAGGAGTTTGAACACAGTGAGGACAGGGAGAAGACCAGGGAGGAGGGGAACGTACTTGGTATGGGTAGATTGTTACTGTTGGGGGATGGGGCTGTGGAAAAGGGGGCTGAGGGTTCGCCTGCCCGACCGGTGTGACGTACATCCCATCAGTTTACGCAGCGACGGGCCAGCCGGGGGAGTATCGGGCCTAGTGCGTGGGTGACGGGTTGGCCTACGTACCTGCCTATGAAATGGCTGTTGTGAGACTGCAGCGGTGCTACGGTTCAGGGTGGCCTGAGAACGGCCGCAAACCGTCGACTGCCGGACTACTGTAAGTCCAATCTGGCCGCGTCAGCGGTGACTGTTGTCCGTTCAGGAACTGTTGCAGCTCTTCAAGCCACTCGTCATTGTGCAATCTGTAAGTTGGGCCGTGTCGCTGCCCATGCTCAGTGTGTGAGATGACCAAGTTGTCCGTGGTACTTTGCACATCCGTTTGCTTTGGTGGTTCACAAGCTGTGGCTAACTGCGGGAGGCCGCGTGCTATTGCTGCCAGCTATATTCGGGCACAAACTATAGCTGCTGTGAGTTGCTGTTAGGGCCTGTTTTTTACTACGGCGAACTGCGACGCGCAGCTACAAACTGTTGGAGACTGCCATTGAGCGTTGTTGCTGCAGGTTGGGCGTGGACTGCGCTTGTTTGGCCGTGTGGGAGCCATCGTTGATTGTCGAGGTGTCGCCGTCACTATTGTTGGCTGCGGTACACTGCTGCATGCCACAACCGGCTGGTTGATGGCCATTGCGACCTGAGGTACGACGGCGTTTGGGCGTAGGAGGAGGACAGAGTCAAGGAAGGGAGGTGAATGTCATGGGTTGAGAGGTCGACGAAGGTGTTGACGTTGGCAGTCTGACGTCAGGGGGTTGGCCAAGCGGTTGCGCGTTGGCCGCCATTGCGGGGCCCTCAGGCGATCGAAGGCATCAAGGCCCTCTCACGCGAGTCTGAGTGCGCCCCTCTTGTACCTGAGAGACTGAACCATTTTTTTTCTGCCCTTCTTCCTCTAAGTCTAGTCCATTGGTTTTGAGAGGAAGGCGGCAGGCTAGATTGCAACCCGTAATCCGCGCCAAGGCCTCTGTGGGAGGTTCGCCCCACCGATTGCGGGAGCTCTGCCGGAGCCTAGGCGAGGCTCTGGAGGCAGGGAATTGAAAGGTAACCGTTGCTTTCCCTCTATATACCCTGGTATAACCCCTACCTGTACATCTCTCTATGGTTGGCTGAGTATATTGAGTTTGTCCCTACTTTGACTTTGGTTTGACTGGCAGGACACAACTCAGACTAAGTAAAGGAATGTGTGCGCAATCTCAGTTTCAGTTTTTGTTGATTGCCTGAAGGCAGATTGTGAACACAAAGGGTTGCATCTGGGGGAAGGGTGGGTGAAAGGTGGTTTTGCTTGAGCCTGAATGGGTCATACAGGGTCAGACCAGTTCCATAAGATTGGATGGCCTGACCGCTGTGTTTTATTTTTGAATTGCATGGAGAGTCAGATCAGTTCTATAAGATTGGACGGTCTGATTACTCTGAATTGTGAGGGTTTGACTGTGACTGGTTTTTCAGGGGTCAAACCTGTACCATAAGATTGGAGGGTTTGGTTGCCATGTTTGGTTGGGGTTTGTTCTGTTTCTTTTGTTTTTGATCGAGGAGGCCTGAGCAAGTTCATAAGATTGGACGGCTCAGCCCCTTCCTGTTTCATTCTGAGGGAGCAATTCTCGTTGAGGGCATGGCATGTCCATAAGATTCGACGGCCTTGGACTCATGCCGCACACAGTGGATCAGAGAGAAACGAACATGGTAGAGGACCAGATATGTTCCATAAGATTGGACGGTCCGGCCCAAAGCCTCGCACATGTTGGAACCCAAAAGGTTAAATTTCGGCTATATTTTATACTATCCTATTTATGAACAGGCTAGTCAGGCATGGGTTCCATAAGATTGGACGGCCTGGCTATAGCTTATCATGAAATGAAGAGAGTTAATTGAAGGAAACCCTGGGCAGGCTGGGCCTTATTCTAAGGTGAACGGCTCAGTACTATGCCCAACTTTTGAACACAAAGCTTAGAGAGGTATATATAATTTGGATATTAAACAGTTCGGGGCGGCTGAGCCTTGTTCTAAGATGAACGGCTTAGTCATATGCCCAAAAGGAAGAGAGAAGTAGTTGTGCAACCTGTTCGTGTATACTCAATGGCTAAGTCAGGCAGGTTCCATAAGATTGGACGGCTTGGTTTTATGCCCTATGTAAGCTAGGTATAAGGGAATAAGGCATCAAAAGATTACGAACTATTGTCTGCCAAGTTGGCTTGGGGATGGTGAGAGTACTTACCTTTGTGGTTTGACATTGCATGTGGCTGAGGGAGGCTACTACTTGGTGTGAGTTTCAGTTTGACAGGTAGTTGTTGTAGTTGCTCGCCACGTGCTAGAGCGATAGAAGTTAGTTTAATTTTTTGCATTTTCTGAGCCAAGTTTTTTTACTTAAATCGATTTTCGCATTTTTTAGGATCTTTTGTTATACTTGGCTTTGTATAAATTTTGGTAAGCTACTTTCTCTACGGGAAGCGCTGCCGAAATTTCTGCAAATCTAAGGAGTTAGTCAAATTTTGACTTTCAAAAAAATTTTGCTAATTCAGAGAGTTGGACAAAATTGGACCTTGGAAAGTCAAAAGACTATTTCTGTTTTCATATTTGGGCTGATATGAATTCTGAAAAGACATTTTTCCTACGGGAAGTGCTGCCGAAATTTTTTTGATTTTGAGGAGTTAGGATATATTTTGACAGGTGGCGATCCTGACGATCCATCCTGAATAGGGGAGATTCTGCCATTGGTCTACCTTTGCTTTGGGCGCTAGCTTAGAGGTAGGCTAAGACTTAGTTGGCAGATAACTTTGAGTGAGAATGTGCTATGGAGGTTCATCCGCCATATGCTGATGATTTAGCTTGGGCATTGACCTGTCTTATGGTACAGACCTTTCTTGAACTTCGATTCAGGACTTGGACTAGTTTCAACTTGATCCTACAAGGATCACCTTCTGTTATCACTAATAACAGGTCGGTTGCCGATTCGTCGGTTTACGACTCAACTCCAATTCACTCCTGTCACTCAACCTAAAGACTTTAGCCTTGTGATTGAACTGTTTTGTTGTGTTTTCACCCGGACTTTATTGAATGGTCATCCAACAAAAGTACTGAGTATTTATTGAAGAGTTGCACGAGTGAGGCTTATGTGGCTAAAGCGAGGGGTATGAGTGCAAGGAATGGTGGAAGTTGACCCCGTGTAGTGCGTGGACTTCTGGATGAATCTTTGATGTGATTGCAGGTATGGTTGTGGTTCGGCTTCAGGATGTGACTGCCTGCGATTACATACATATATGGCTAAGAGGAACCTCACTGTGACTGTGAAAAGTGATCATCCTATATAATCGACCCTTATATACTTATAAGCGCCCTGAGTATTTGAGAGGCCTACTGTAATTGAGCATATTAAGAGTTAACTAGATTGTGTCTTAAGAGAAAAGGGAGATTCTTTTTTTACCCTTGCTTTTTAGAGTTGTATGGTTGGACGTTGTAGTCCGTGGCAGCCTTCAAAGTCAAACCCCTTCATTTTTGCCCAGGCCTGGAGTAGGACTTACCCCCAGGGCAGTAAGAGGCGACTGCCACCACAGGTATGGACCTGTGTACCACCCGCTCTGCACAGAGTGCAGAAGAGGGTGTGTGGTCTTCAACCACGCATGGCGGTTGTCCAGCGTCGAGAGATTAACCCTCAAGGCGCGTGTTAGCCGACACTTGAGTGTCGAACGCGACCCTCGAGATTAACGAGGGCCGCGTGAGTACGGGTACTACATAGTACGACATCACTGCGACCGCTTGCATTGCGAGTTGACATGAGTTAGCCCTACGTCCGCGCGGTTTTAAACCGAGTCTCGCGCGCGACGCCTATTCGATTTCCGCATTGAAGAGTTATGGGTTGACTACCGAGGGGCTAGGAGCGTTGTCGTGTTGTTTGTGTTGTGTCGTTTCGGGTGTGTGTGTGTGTTTTACTTTTGTGTTCGTAAAGTGGTGTGCGCGTGGTGTGTGGGATGCGTCCTAGTCGACCGACGACGAATCCCGCTTGGGACTTTAGCCCCCCAAGATGTCGGTTCACGTGCGGGTCCGATAGGCGTATTACCGCGCGTACCCCCTATGCTACAATGAACGAGAAATGCCCT
Organism: Chara braunii; assembly: GCA_003427395.1. Taxonomy (NCBI): domain Eukaryota; kingdom Viridiplantae; phylum Streptophyta; class Charophyceae; order Charales; family Characeae; genus Chara; species Chara braunii. The sequence continues at coordinate 3,165,717 of BFEA01000111.1, read as the reverse complement.
CGGCTGGTCCACCTCTGCGATTGCAACCGAGTAGCTTTCGTACTTTAGACTGGTAGCTTGACGGGGATACGCCCACCGAAGGGAGGTGACAACTCCCGTAAGGTGGAGGTAAATTGTGCCTCGCGTAGGCCCTATCTTGTCGTAGGGGCTCGCGAGAGGTGCTCCTTTGGTGTGTTCGCGGCAAGGTTGGTCCAACTCCTGCGTGACGCGGCCGAGAGGGTCCCCCGCTGCAACGTGTGGTGCCGGACCGAAGCGCCCGACACCGGATCCCCCAGCT
>BFEA01000111.1:3152879-3165309 GCA_003427395.1 Chara braunii | reverse complement strand
TGCAATTATAACTATTTCCCCCCCCCCCCCCCCCCCCCCCCCCCCCCCCCCCCCTTTAGATACATGCTGGGGTTTTGCGTTTCAGAAACGTCAAACCCCTTTGTTATGAGGGAGGGGTCCACCGTTTCAGAAACGCTAGACCCCCTCCCTGCGAAAAGGGGTCTTGCGTTTCAGAACCGCCAGACCCGCTCCCTACGAAAAGGGGGTCCGTCGTTTCTTAAACAACAGACACCTTTCAGCAAGGAGACGGTTTCGCATTTCTGAAACGCTGGACGCCCTATTATGAGGGGAGGGGTCTGGAGTTTCAGAAATGCTTGACCCCCTACTTGTCAAAATGGGTCAGACGTTTCTGAAATGACAGCTACTGGCAAAGAGGGGTCCGACACAAGGTCGACGCCGAACCCCCCATTCTGAGGGGAGGGGGTGTGGTGTGTTGGGAACGCTGGCCCCCCTCCCTACCAAAGGGGGCCACAGTTTCAGAAACGACTGACCCCTTTCGGCAGTGGGGTCCGCCCTGTATGGAGAGTCATGCCCAATTAGACCCACCCCCCTTCCATTTCATTGGCGGCGGGGGGTTCCAACGTTCATTTGATGGTGGGCGGGGGTCCAACGTTCGTTTGTAGGGAGGTATCAGGCGGAGCTGCCTAACGTGTGTTGAACATGCTTTTATAGTTTCGATATAGTGTACATGTGTGGGGCACATTAATCGAGATACCATCCATGACGTCTTCGGTTCAATCCCCGTTGGCCTCATAAGGGGAGTTATCATTTGCCAACTTTATTTACGAGTGTTTACCCGTCCGTTTGTTTCGTTCATATATGTGCGATGTGTAGGGTGCATAATGTCATTGAGAATGTTAACAGGCATCAGTGGGAGTTCCGAGACGCACAAGCGCTTAGCAAAACTGTTTCCTCCTTGTTCGAAATCGGTGCAGCATTATAGGGGTCATACGTGGTTCCATGAAGCAACCAGAGAGGACTTCGAAGAGGATCCATGGATGACCATCGTCCCGTACATGAACCCTCATCTTGACGAAATTCAATCGAACGATGGTACTTGGAACAAAATGAAAATTGTCTGTCCTTAGGCAAGCTATTACAAATTTGCCAATATGTTAGAGTTCGGGAACCTCATTCCAGTGTCCGATGGAGTCCTCAAACGCATATTCCTTACCCGTGTGCGTAAATCATTTTGCTTCATTAGCCACTCTAACAGTCGCCTCGACTGCCAGTGTATCAGTTTTTCGCCACGAACTTGGGGAAGTTCGCAGAGACAAGAGTTGGTGGACCGCGCTCGTCATTGTTCATTCTTGGAGCACTACCCACTCCGTTGCCCATGGATTTCTCCACCAGCTGTGTCATACTGTTGTGTGCGGTTGACTTTTGCCGGATGTGCTTTCGCCAGAATTTTATGTGTGACTTTTTCCAACAAAAGTAGGAAACTCATGGATGCAGTTGTGCGTGTATCACGGAACGAGTTGCATATGAATAGGTCCAAGTTGGTGGTTGTGCTGTATCGTCGCGGTCCAAATGGATGGTCAGATGTGGTGGTGACATGTCAAGTCGAAAATTATTTATTGTATAGGGAATTCCGTAGCATGACCATGAGAGTTTGTTATGATGAAATACATGTCCGTATTTTAGAGAATGCAACAGTCGAGGAACCACAAATCCACGTATATGGATCATCTATGAATGTTATATACGGCTTTGGTTCACGGCCTCGTCCGCGGGATAGCCCGTATATCACAAGATCCAGACGGGTTGTCAGACCTTGTGCTTCAAGGAAAAACAGTGAAAATATAATCTTAGGCAAAACAGGGGAATTTCGAACGTTGTACCAATGTAATACATAAGGGCCAATTTTTTTTTTTCCCGACTAGGATATACGATGCATCGTGGGGAGGGGTTATTGATTTGAGAAAATGAAACAATTTCATTGATACAAGTTATATTTCTTATAAAACATGTTGTGCATGTGTGTAGCCAAAAATGGTAAACATATAGGGTGGAGAGAAAAATATGAAGTAGTAGAAAGAGGTGTGAGAGGCAGTAGTTGCTAAGATCGGAGTAAGTAGACGATATACCGAGTATGTTCGTTGTTCTGTAATTTGTGAAATTGTATAACATGTAACAAACATGCTGGTTTGATATATCCATGATCTAATCTGATGAAACACGCAAATTTTGTTCGTATACACACACAACTTGCAAGATGGAAGTCGGTCAAACCAACTCGCATGGAAGCGGATCCTCTCATCAAGTCCCATCAACAATCGAGGATCTGATTATTTTAAGCACAAACATTTGGTCGGTTGGGATTATTGATGAACTTTCAAAGTGTGAGTACACAAATGTCGAAAACGAAGATGGACCAGATGGAGAAATTTTATCGATAATGGGTTTTGTCAACGGACAAGAGACGATCGCGTGCGATCATGCATCGAATGTATGGTACCTGTACATAAAGGAGGAAGAGGTTGACGTCATAGTATTGAGGACAGACGTTGTTGACCTGTTGGAGATGTTAGCAAACGGAAGAGAAGTATGCATGAAACAGGATTGAGACGCAAAAGACAAAAGGAAACAAAAAGTGGGCGTGTGTCATTCCATTGGTAGAAGAGAATTGCTCGCACTAGTAATGATGAACTACTATGGTCGAATCCGAATATGCAATAGAGGCAAGGCCATAGTGACACTTTTCACAACAGTGAAGGTCATTCGTACGAAAATGAATGCGTTGTTTTGTGCATGGGAGAAATTATGAGACTCCGATGGTTCGAACAAACTCGAACAGTTTCAGAATCGGCTGGAAATCGATGCGGCACTTAGGAAAGAGTTAGTGTATAGGGTTGACAGTTTGGTGCATGTGTCACTTCACTACGTTTTTTATAAATGTTAGGAGATAGTGTTCACATTCGAGCATTTAAAAGGTGATACGGATGAAGTGATTCGTACGAAGCAGTATCATTAATTGAGACAAAAAGAAGTATTGTTAGTGAGTGACAGATAAAAGATAGTTGTAGATTTTTCATATTGTGAAGATATAAAGCACGCAAAAAAATTTGTATCGCTTATGTTCAATGCATAAATTGGATAGCATAGGTTAGCATAGCACATTAGTCATCGACATGATATATTCAACAATATATATCCGGACGTTGAAGCAGAAATGTGAACGACTGTCCTTGTTGTGCCAAGAAAAAGTGATAATGTGTTGCAGCGATCGTCAGATTCACATTGTGTGTTGAACGCGATCAATTTTTTTTTTTTTAATGTTCATTCATGTTTTTTGTTTATTATTTCATTTCTGGTTGCATATATGAATTTTGAAAAATCACAAACATTTATTATTTACATGCTCAAAGTCAACATATACGAGCGGGTGGATCAAACATAGTTGATTTTTTTTTTCTTTTAGTCAGTCTTTGTTGTATTACAAACTATCATTTCTTTGTTTGAGAAATGTTGATAATTGTCGGATTACTGATTTTCAACAACATTACGTAATCGATCTTGCAGGTTTATAGTGATCGACATTATTACAGGAAACAAAAACATTAAGTTGGACCTTATACAACAATGACAAACGTCACTCCCGTTGCAGTGTCTCAAGGCGCAGCGATTAGCACAACCAACGAACCATTTTCATACGAACACGAGTCAATAGTGAGATGTGAACTTCGTGGACATAAATTGTTTGTAGTTGTCGTAAGGTTCACATAGATCGATGTGTATGACGTGCGAATTTATGGAAGATAAGGAGAAATGAGAAGTCGGCAAGATTTTGTGGAATGTCATGAAGCAGTTTTGCACGTCAATGAGGGGAAAAAAAACAACATTGATGTGTGGGGACAGAAGACCTGAAGACTGATCTGCTTTCATAACCGACTTTGAAAACATGTTTGTTCCACCTATCCCGACGTGCATGTTAGATAACTCAAACGATGCGACCATATGGATTCTCATCACTAATGTAATAAATTGGACCTACTGGTAATGGAAGAGTACGAAAATGTGAGAGTATGAGCGGGGATATATATTTATGAATGATGAGATGTTAAGTGGTGGACGTGGAACAATGTTGACAGATATCGCGCATCGTATAGCAATGTGGATAAACGTTCAGTTGTTTACTTATTTTTGGTGTATTTATTGTGACAGCCTCGTAGAAATATGACAGGTTTTTTAATTTTTTATGAAAAGCAAGGGAGAAAAAAAAAAAAAACGGTGCACATTTAAATTTTGAAAAATTATCTGCATTAAATGTTTTCAAGTATTGGGGGGTTTTGTTGTATACAGCGGAAAAAATTCAGATTGAGAAAATTTATCACATTGATCATCTTATTATATGCACAAAAGGATGTTGGTTTCATAATATATTACCAAAAATTATTATGAATTAAAGGGAAAACAAAACCAAAATGCTTATTTGATGCCTTTTCCAACGCATTTCCCAGACAAATTTATGCATGTTCATTAGATTATTCGGTTTCGTTAAATAGATGGAAAAAAAAAACATAAAAAAATTTCAAATTTTAAAGTACGTGCACTTGAAAACTATTAGACAATCCAAAAAAATAGAGTTCCCAAATGAATGTTGAGCAATTTTTGCCATATTATTCGATAATTCAGCCCATGGTATCTTATATAATGCAGTAGTAAAATTGCTTGAAAGTGAAAAAAAGGAAAAAAAAAATGGAGTTTAAATTTCGTTCAAAAAATAAACTATGTTCGTTTTGACGAAATCGTAGTTCCTAAGGCTTTGCTACATTCGGCTCCCAAATTAGCGCAGACTACACGCTGGCGTGGCGCTACCGGATGCTTGCTGGTCCTCCCCTCCAATAACGATTCTTTATTCTTGTGCTGGCCAATGATTCTTTGTCAGTCTCCAATTTTTCCATGTCAGTGCAATTTTTTTTACGGGGGGAAGGGGAACTATGCGGGAATCACAGAAATGAATTATAATTGCAGTCTGGACCAAGATACAGTTTGCAATTGCAGTTTGGGCAATGTATATAACCCATCTTTTTATGCCCAGGTAGGGTGCCTGAAGTGCAATTGCAAACTGTATATTGCCCCATGATGCAATTATAACTATTTCCCCCCCCCCCCCCCCCATTAAGCTGCCTTCTCCTGATCGGGGGACAACCATATATTTTTCTCTCACCTCACATATCTTTTAACCAGAGTTCTGCCATGTCATCATGGAACATATCTTTGTTACGATCCTGACCAATTTCAAAGTATACATTCATCAAAAAGTACAATGCCGTCCAATTGCGAAAATAAATGATTCAGAATGAACTTGAGAGGAGAGATAGCGAAAAAAAAAGAAGATAATGTACTCCAACAGAGGTCAAGGACAAGGCTCTTCTTCTTCGCTAACCAATCGCCTCCGCCTTATCTCCTCCCCTCTTAGTCAAACAAGAAATAACAATAATAATGTTGAATGGTTGAACCATAATCAATGTCTGAATCCTTCTTCTACTACAGGCACAACATGAGGTTCACCATAGTCATGACCATCCTTCCTCTTCCTCTACATGCAGGCCGAGGCTATGCTGGAGCACTGAGGGCTCTACCCTCCTGTCCCAAGGATAACCCAAAGCAGCTATGTCACTGCTCTTCTGTCCCAAGGTCAACACCAGACAACTATGCCGCTGCCCACTCAACTGTCATGTCTGACCCTGTCCCGAGCTTCCTTGAAGCGGCACTACCCCAACTGGGGCCCTCCAGATGCAGCGCCTAACAAGGTGATGAAGATGGTGTCCACCATAGCCAGGTAGGTACCTCGCCACTCTCCTCCTTGGTCTCCTTCTCCCTCCTCCTCCTACCGGTAGAGCTCCACCATAGCCAAGGTGGACGCTTCCGACTTCTTCCTCCCAGCAGCGCTGTAGTGGCCAGCGCTACTCCAGCCAGCACTCCGGCGGAGTGTTGCCAAACTTGCATACTGAAGAATGAGGCTGAGCTTTTGCCTCGGCCTCTTGATATAGCGGCCTGCTTGCCTCCTGGGCGTGACTTCCAGGCCGCTCGGCCTCCCAAGCAACTGGTACCTCCTCCCTTTCAGAGGGAAACATCATTGCAGACTCTGATATTGCCCGTATAGGCTCTAGACTCAGACTGGATGGACTGGTACCGGCCTAGACCTAGCCTACCGCTAATGGGCCTCTAAAAATGCCAACTTTGTCTTCTTCTGCTCGACCCCGAGTACCCGACACATCTACTGCTACTGAGTGCGGTACCGACCTACCTGCTACTTGAGTGTTTTTCCGCTTCTCTAAGAGCCACGGGCCTCTGACCCCGCCACTTGAGTGTTTTACCCCACTGCAACCCTCAATGCCACGGCCACAGGTAAGTACCAGCCCTACGGGTCTGCCAAATAAGCAAGTACCCTTGAGGGTCACACACACACTCATGCCGACAAGCACTCATACATGCACGCAAGTCAACATGCATGCACACATACACACTTAGAAAAGACAACAGAATGCGGGAATCTCAGCAAGGCATCCATTCCATCGACTGAACTTCATAAATCATCAGTGTTCTCAGTCTGTGTTATGGCGGGTTATTATGCTACTCCCCCCTCGAGAGTGAGGTCCCTTCGAGCGAGTAACTCAATCAGAGTCCTTGCATAATGCATCATAAATGTAAATAGCAAAGAGAGATCGGGTATGTTCCGTAGGAGTGAGGGTAGTAGTGAATTTAGGTTGTTGTTCATAGTTGATCAGTCGTTTATATGCGTTGATGACTCGTGGGGCACTCTGCAGTAAGTCTTTCTTAGCGATCCAATAAAAGTCATTCAAGGGGTGGTACAAAAAATGAACTTTGTACTGTCTGCTTCTCCCCTTTCCACTGTGCTCGACGATTCTATCAATCGCGTGACCACCTCTGATTGCATGAGGAATCATTGACTCTCGATACTTACAAGTTTCGGGTGATTCATACGGAAACGACTTTGATGCATGAAAGACTGGGTACGTACGTAGATGAGGACTCTGAGCCAAGTCGATTGTGTAAGAAGGACCAAAGGAATCATCTCCTACTTGGTTCAGCACCTTCCACGGACCGTAGTACTGAGGAAGAAGCTTTCATGATACACCTTCCTCTTTAAAGAACTCAGACATCTTGACCCAGACATAACTTCCCACTGTGAAAGGGTCAGGCTGACGCTTTTTGTTTGCATGCTTAATCATGGCACTGCGTCGCCTTTCCATAGCTGCGACAACAATTTTGAGCAAACGATCAAACTTAGTGTTGTAGCCTGACTGACCAGGTGTTAGGCCAGATGGTTGTTCAGGAAACAGATAAGATAGGGGATTGACCCAAGGTGCAACCGGTTAGGTGTCCTCCCGGTGGAGGAGTGTATGGAGTTGTTGTACAACCCCTGCACAATCGGCAATTCCTCATCCCAAGAGTTCCGATCAGGCACAATTAGAGCTCGGAGAAGTTGGATCACAGTCTGGTTGATCTCCTCGGCCAGTCCACTGGCTTCGAGATGTCGACCAGACGTCATCTTGAGTTTGATGTCATAGATCTGGGAGCTGAAGTCCTTCCAATCTGCACTTAGTGTCCCGGTCGCTCACAATAGTTTTCGGGGGTCCACACTCCAAAACGTACTTCTTGTGAAACTCTTCGATCACAAGGTCAGTGGGGTGTGAGGTGGTAATGGGATTAAATTCAAAAATTTTGAAAAGTGGTCAACGGTCACCATTACTTACGAATATTCATTCCTACTCTTCTTCTCCATGTCCATGAAGTCGATGGAAAGGGACTCACCCGGACCATCAGGAATAGGAAGAGGGTGCAACAACCTATAGAGTTTCTGCCGAGACGGTTTGATGCGTTGACAAACTTCACAGGCCTTACAAACTTTTGCAACAGACTTCCGTATGTCTTTTCAAAATCGAAGTATCCACTCCAACTATGAGCCAAGTCCAAGAAGTGAGTACAGATAGGCTCATGATTGAGTATGCACAAGCGGTCGTACTTCCCGTAACGTCGAAAGAACAAACCTTTATACTCATGGAAGTCAGGATGACTTCTAGGGTCAACCTGGATCTGCTCAAGGATGAGAATGAGTTCCGGGTCCTTGGCAGCATGCTGAACTAGTTCCTCCTTCAAGTTATTACTGAGATCATAGGAACCCACATTGCCCCACAAGACAAGTCATGTACTCAGGGTGGCGAGACAATGCATCCACAACGTGATTGTAAGTTGTAACAACCCTTTTTGTGCCTAAACTTGAAATCATACACAACAATATCACCCAGCCAGCGAGTCAATATAGTTGATGGATTATTCTGTGTCTGAATCCATTTCAAAGTCTCGTGGTTTGATAACACTTTGAAATGATGACCCAAGAGATAGTGTTTCCAATGATCTAGTGTCTCTCTCAAGGCATAAAGTTATCGCATGTAAGTGGAGGCAGCTACCTTGTGACTGGGCATATGTTCGTTGTAGAATTCGAGCGGACGTAAGTCGTCACCATCATCTTGTTGCATCACTGCACCAATCCCATACAAGCTTGCATCCGTTGTCACTACGAATGTAAGTTTGGGATCTGCAATGCGGAGCACCGGATGACTCACCAAAGTCTCCTTCAATGCTTGGAAGGCTGTTGTGCATTCCCCATCCCATGTGTAGGACACATTCTTGCTGGTCAATCTGGACAGCGATCAGGCAATGATAGAGAATTTGGGTACAAACTCTCGGTAGTATGACGCAAGACCAAGAAAAGAATGCAATTCGCGGACATTTGACGGTTGAGATCATTTGCGGATGGCCTAAACTTTGGTTGCCTCGGGCTCTAGGCCTGCAGCAGACAACCAATGTCCAAGGTAGATGACACTGTCCCTCCCAAACTCAGATTTCTCCAAGTTGAGATGCAGTTGCGCATCCTTGAGGATCTGCAACACATCCTCAAGGTGTCTCATGTGCTTCTCCATCGATTTGCTAAAGATTAGTATGTCATCCAAATAAACAACAATAAATCAATTGATCTGATTGCAGAACACCTTAGCCATGAGACTTTGAAAGGTGGCTGGTGGATTCGTGAGGCCAAAGGGCATGACGGTAAACTCGTACAGCCCATCACGAGTTTTGAATGCAGTTTTATGCTGGTCTGCAGGGTCGACTTCAATCTGGTGGTAACCAAACTTGAGATCGATCTTGTTGAAGACCTTGCATCCACCCGCAACATCAAGTAGATCATTAATATGCAGCAAAGGATATGCATTTTTTCTTGTTATCCTATTCAGTCTGTGGTAATCGATACACATCCGTAGTTTGCCTCATTTCTTCGTGACAAACAAAACCGGTGCACCGAATTCGGATTCGCTTGGCTTGATCCATCCCTTCCCAATCATGTCATCGATCTGTCTTCACAACTCTTTCAATTCGTCTGAGCCCATTCGATAGACATAGCCTTTTGGAGGAGTGCTACCTTTTATCAACTCGATCTTGTGTCGGACCGAACACACGGGGACTCCATGCGGTTCGACCAAAACTTCAGGAAATCGGAGAAAAGGTTAACCGACCCCCAATTTTTCACCTCAATTTATAAGAAAACCATAAGGTCATCCCAAACAAACTTCACATCAGGGGGTCCCCGTTAACCACATGTGGAAAATCGGTTGAGAAGGTTACGGATTTCTGATGAGACATCTGGAGGTGGATCATCACTTTCACGTGCAAGCATACTGGATTGCAAAGGTGCAATCAAAACAATAGAATTTGAAGCAGAGTCGTTTGGACTAAAAGTAGAGTTAGTAGAGGTAGAAGTAACTGCATTCGAAGTAGGAATGACATGCAAAGTAAAATCATTATGTACAACAAAAATAGAAGGCACATGAGCAGGCCTAACAAAGGCTATACACATTTGATCATCAACTTTGCGCCTGCGCCACTTTTTGCAAAATTGCATTGCATTGAGAAAAATTATTTGGGACTCGTGCGGCTCATTCAAGAGGACTGGACGCTCGATTCCCATAACATCTTTGACCATGAATTGTGAATCCTTCCACGTGTTTTTTTTCACATTCGGTCTGCAACCAGCTCAAGCCAATAACCACGTCGAAGAGACACTTATCAAGGACATAGAAGTTCAACTCATGCGTGATTGTGCGGTCAGTGTCAATGATAGTGCGCACACCCTTGACTGCATGCGTAGATGTAACAACCTCTTGGTTGCCCACTTGGATCCGATAAGGGTTCTGCAAGGTCGCTTGCTTAATTCCCAAGCGTGCCTTACGAATGTCGTGCGATAAGAAGTAGTTGGCAGTTGCGCCACAATCAGCCAACGCACGGACGTAACGGTCGTTAATGCGAAGTTTAAAGAAGATCAACTTCGTTTTCGCTTATGCGCGTTCTTGCTTCATGTAAGCCCAACGAGACAAGAGAGCATGGAAGTTATTTTTTTTCGACTCCACCCAGGACTCCTTGTATAGGATGTGCACTTTCTGAGCCTTGGAATCAACATCAAATGGGGTCTCAGGGGAGGTTTGCTGAGTGAGATCAGAATCCGGGGAGGGATCTGCACTAGCATGTTCACTCTCTCCGTCTGTGGAGTGTGTTGATGATGTCTCTACCCCCTTCACTGGTTTCCTTGCTGCAATCGAAAGCAATGTTGGACTGAATGTCCCGGTATGGTGCAATGCAGGTAAACCCCTTTCTTCATCTTGCGTTTTCACTCACTTTCACTTATCCTGAGATTTACTCATGGTTTTGTGGCAGGATCTTCCGGTTTGGGTGGAATCTTCGGCCCCTTAGGAAGGAGAATGATGTTAGTGTTGTTCTTCACTGTGGTCCTTGACCCCTTAGTTTTGACGACAATCTTCTTGAAGATATTCATAGATTCATCGTCATTTATATACTCAGACTCGTGGGCTGACGAAGAGCAAGATGCCTCGCAGTCCTGCTCTTGATCGTCATCAAGAGAAGGGTCCTCTGCGAAGGTCTCCTCGTCAACCTCAAGTAGATCGTGCGCTGCAAAACAGTTGCTGCCTGGAAACCGTTTACGATCGGTGATCTTTTTGTCACCCGATCCACCCGGAAGGTCTTGTGCCTCCAGCTTGACTAAATCCCGCATGAGGGTAAGCCAATCTGTATACGTTATGAGTTTGAGGCCCAGACGATGTGTCACATTAGAGGGGATTGTACCTTTTATCACATCCAAGCAAGACTGCGCAGTCATTTCCAGATCTGGAGTTGCAAAGAGTTTACTAACATAATGCTGCAGACTATACATGGTGTCGGTCCACTTGCTGTATTTGAGCTTGCCAAGCTTAAGTCAAGCTTTGGCTGCAGCATGTGGATCAGCATATTGTCTGATCAAGAGTTCCTTGAGTGCAGCTATAGGCGTAGCCTTCAACCATTTGTCCAGGTCTATTCTTTTATAGCCTGAATGTACAGCTTGAACTTCTAAGAAGCTCCTTACGGAGGGTTCCACACTGGTCCCTAGGACCGATGACTGAGTCACCGGGGGTGTCCCCAGCACATCAAAGTAGGATCACATGAAGATGATTCAAGATTTGATGTCGTCTTTTCCATCATACTTAGACGGAATATGTGTCACCTTCCTGTCCACGTAGGGAAAGCTGCAGCTAGGACCAGCGATCCCTGAGTCCGAATTCGGGGCTGCAACAGTTCCAGAATGCCCTGTACTGCCACTTGCCACTGCAGCAACAGTAGCCGCAACAACCGGGTCTGGACCTGCTGCAGATCCGGATAGGCTGTTGGCCACACTCAAAGAAGAAGAAGAAGAAGATGATATAGTTGGAGGGGCAATAACGGCCTGACACGCATCACTAGAAGCAGGGTAAGCAGGCGGAAGGACACTTTGGGCCGACTGCAAGCTAACAAATTGTTGCAGCTGGTCCCGGTACTGCTGCGCCATCAGGGTCATATCCTCGCGCAACTTCTTTAGTTCATCAAACACTTTGGTGATTTGGCATGTATGATCTTCAACAGTCCGGACCTCTACTAAAGCCCAGAGGAGTGAGACTCCGCATCAGTTAAGGCAGGCATGGTACTGAAGACGGCTCCATGAGCCTTTATTTTGTCTCCCTTCTCTTTCTCCTTCTCTTTCTTCTTCTCTTTCTCCTTCTCTTCCTCCTCCCCCTTCAATGCTTTCTCATCGAAGAACTGGTACTGCTCTTTTTCTGCCTCGGAGGCAGCGTCCATTTGCAGTTTCTATTCTACTGCAGATGCTATAATGGAGGATGAGGGTGTTAATAAGTCTCTCAAGAGGGGTCCGTACTTCCTCACACTTCTTGGACGAACGCTCCTCTTCCCTCTCCTCACTCCCTCAAGAGCAACACTCAACAGTTTCCCTCTCTCTCTCTCTCTCTCTCTCTCTCTCTCTCTCTCTCTCTCTCTCTCTCTCTCTCTCTCTCTCTCTCTCTCTCTTGTTTGCGATCGTGTAGAC
>BFEA01000111.1:3088654-3099413 GCA_003427395.1 Chara braunii | reverse complement strand
TTTTTTTGAGCGAAACTACCCGAACTAGCGCTAGGGGTGCTGATAAGAGCAGACACCACTAGCGTCGTCGGGAGGGCTCCATCTATTGGTGGGGAGCAGCACCCGCTGGAAAACGGGTCCAGCGTCCCTGTACATGGTAATCATTTGATTATACAGTCGACAATTTGTGATGTATATGAGCTTAATCCGTTGCGCAGTAATGAGCAGCATTGATTGCCCTCCTAAGAGGGGATTAACTGTTCATTCACACCGTGTCCATGCTGGAAAACGAGTCCAGCGTCCCTTGTCGTCTAATCAACAGAGCTTCCAAAACAAACGACCCAATCAGACAAAACCCACGGACGCTGTAACGCAGATTGCAACAACATGATTTGTATTGACTGAGACATCGTGTTGTATGGTTATGTCCCCCAACCCGAGACTGTGTACATGTGTCGATTTTGTATCTTCCGACGTGTAAAGACAAAACCCTAAGTGAGAAACTTCGCCAGCCAAAATTGTGACACTGGCAGGGGCATTGATTACTTCCCTCCGCAGGGAAGGAACAAATTACTTCCCTGCGTAGGGAGGGATCGACTTCCCACTAAAAAAATCCTAACAAGCCCGCCACAATCCCTCGATATCGCAGGCCGGGCAACATCGAACACCTTCAGCTATCCCACCCCTATCCTCTGCCGAATCACATGGACGAGTTCCGTATCTAAGTTGGGGAAACCACATCACCTTATCAAGCCCGTATCCCACCCCGTCTGCTTTCAACATCAACCCTGTGACGCTAATGATAATCTCCGATGCATGGATACCATCTCCCACCCGCTACTTCCTTGGTCATCGCCCCCTTCATTATCGTTATTGTTGTTGTTGTTGCTGTCGTTATTGTTGTCGTTGTCACTGTTGTAGCCGTCAATGATGTTGTTGTCAATATTGTTATTGATGTCATCATCAACAGCGTCGTTGTTGCAGTCAACCACGCAGTTCCCATAGTCAGCATCCCCGTTGTTATTGTTGTTATTCGTATTATCTTTATTATTGTTGTCGTTATTGACCTCGAAGTTTCCCTTCACGTCGTCGTCCTTGTCGTCGTTGTCGTCCATCACATCCCTCTCGCCACATCTCCACCGCTCCTCCAGTCGATCGCGCGATGTTGTTGTTGAAATCACCGTCGTTGTTTTTGTCGCTGCTTCTGATGTGAAAAGCAGCATTATCACGTCGGATGCAAGCCGATCTTCCATCAGAAAGCGCAAATCACGACCCTTAACAAAAAAAACCTTACAGGTATTCATCACGCCATCTGCCCGCCGCCAATCGATGTATGCGTCGAGCTGGGGATCCGGCCCCTCCTCCAGCTCCCACATAACATCCAGGATGTCTTCGGTTGTGTCGTTCAACCAGCCCGTCAGTAAGATCGCCCCCCCATCGATCCCTGGCTATTCGTTTAACCGCACAGACACTCCCTCAACAAGCTCCTGTAGTCACCTGCATCCTTTCTCCAAGGTGGTCAACCATTCTTCCGCTCCGTGTTGCAGCTCCCCTTTGTTATCGTGTTGTAATGACCCCGCCGAGTCCATCGCGCCGCTAATCAAAGTAATCAACAGTTTAGCCAGCACATCCCCTATACACGCGTCGTCATCCGTCCGACCAGCCACGCCTTCCACGACGCTCACGGCCACGTGTCGGGCGCGAGTATAGGCCCTGCTTCACAAGGGAGAGCACCTCCCCAGGTAGCTGGTCGAGCCAAGTGCCACCAGACCTCGCTGGTTGGGCTAGTGCAGGTTGCTAGTGCAGGCGCTTGAGAAACCGGTAGTCTTCTAGTGAGGCTCTATGTGGGGGCATCCTAAGGGACATTTGGGGTCTGCTGAAACAGGACGACCCTGGCCAGAGCTGGAGTGAGTCGCATTGCTCTGTAACCTAGCAGATAGGGGGCGTGAGGCCTGGATGAGTTTGTCAGAGAATAAGTCAGTTTTAGCGAGCTTTGTTATGATCTGTTGGAAATCCCTTAGATACTCGAGTGTTCGGAAAATTGTGGTGGATTTCAGGAGGTGTTTAGCGATCATAAAAAAAAATTCGTAGTCTTCTCAGCATCTATCCTAAAGTCCAGTAGCTTGTTCACGATCTTGGAGGATACTCTCAAAGCTGAAACCGGGTAAATGGCCCTAGTACCTCAATTGGTTCATAAATTGTTTTGTACATGTCTTCATATGGGACGCTGGGCGGCCTGGGCCCGATTCCCAGCACTTGCTGCTCCCCACGAATAGATTGGAGCATTAAAAAAAAAAAAAAAAGGGTGCCCTTGAAAATCAGAAGTATTTTCAAGTGGTGTCGAACGAGGCCCTTTGCCCCAGCCGCCCATGAAAACATTAGTGGATGTCATTCGGGAGGGGCTCGCCACCAATAGATGGAGTCTCTCGCCAGGTGATAGTGGTGTCTGCTCTTATCAACACCACTAGCACTAGAGGGAGTGTTTAAAAAAAAAAAAAAAAAAAGGTGGAACGATAATGAGTTTCAGCGTCTCCCTTGAGTTCAAGTGGTGTGGAACGAGGTCCTTTGGCTTTTTTTTTTTTTTTTTGGAAGAGCCCTTGTGCAAGGGCCTCTGTCCCGGTGGTGGTAAGAGAACCACCGGAATTGAGGCTTCGCCTGACAGACTAATCCATCTATTGCTGGGGAGCATCACCTGCTGAAAACCGGGTCCAGCGTCCCTTTGCTACATCACCTTTTTTTTTTTTTTTTTTTTTTTTTTTGACAAATGCGCCAATCTATAAGTGGGGAGCAGCACGTGCTGGGAACTGGGCCCAGCATCCCATATAGAGTTACACAAGTCATTTGAGATACCAGGGCCATTACCCGGCTTCGGCTGAGAATCAATCTGAGAACAATTGAAGAAATTCAAGAGAATCAAAGGAGACATTGAAAAAACTATGAATGACTACTGATCTCTTCTCGAATGCTCAGAACCCCTAGACTCCCAACCAGAACTCTCTAAGACTGTCCAACAATATCTTATTCCCTATCGAGCTCTTCCAGGCCTCACACCCCCACCCAGCTAGGTTACAGAGGGCACCACGACTCACCCCAGCTCCGCCCAGTGTCGTCTCAACAACAACCCTTGCCAATGAACTAGTATCAAACAGCCTAAAGCGAGTTGCTAGAAGTCCCCAGAATCCTAAAGCATTCTCAAAACCACACCAAAGATGATCTTCTTTTTTAGGCAAAATTCAGAAAACGACTCAGAACCCCCCCCCCATCAATCTCCTTTACCTCACTCCAGCAGGACTTACTGCAGCAGAGCCACCATCCTCGTTGTTGTTGTACCCTATTCCCATCCTACAACCTAGCCCCTCACTAATAGGACGCTTGATATCCCACCATTCACTTCTCCCACTCACCTCTTTTTTTTTTTTTGTGCTGGAAACCGGTTGCCCTGTTTTGGCTAAGAAGTAACTGACATGGGAATTTAGAAAATCATGAGCAACTACTACCTCATATCTTGAATCCACAAAAGTTTTCAGCCTAGAACCAAAATGTGGTAGTGCTATTCGGCCGCCTACCCTAAGCCTACCTCAACCCCCATGTCCTTTATACTCAGTCTCTACCAGGCCTCACACCCCCAACTGCTAGGTAACAGAGTGGCACGACCCACTCCAGAATAATCCCCCACCTGCTGGGTTACAAGGTGAAGCGACTCACCCCGACTCCGACCAACCTCGTCTGAGTACCAGCTTGCCAACAAACTCTGGAGTGTCTTCCCCTCTCGACAACTCCCCAGATCTCTCTACCAGGCCTCTTGCCCCCGTACAGCTCAGGTTATAGGGCAGCGCGACCACGTCCCAGCACCAACCAACGTCGTTCTAGCCTCGTCCGTTCACAAACCTCTGAATTCACGAGTATCAGTAAACATCAGACAAGCCGCCGACATCACCATAACAATGGTTCCAATGCCTCCAACTCCTACAAATGCTGGTTGCAGTCTTTCATCAACCCCATACATCTATCCTTCACAACCCCACTCCGACAAGACTTACCACAGTAGAGGCACCATCCCTACCACTGCTATGCCCTACATCCATCCTGTTAGCAAACCTTCCTCGCCGCAGGACGCAATTCCAACCTTCTTACCAGACCATCACACCAAACAGTACACCACCTCCCACTACAACCAACATCCAATTTTTTAAGAATTTTAAGAAGTTTACGAAAACTTAGAAAAAACAAATACACAGCCAAGCTGAAGAAAATTAGTAAAACTTCACCTGTGTCTAAAAAGAGAACAGGAGGAAAATATATCCTCTCTTCTGATGCAGGTTTTGGCGTTCACCCGAGACTCCACAACACATAATAAGCTCACTGTGTGACCATCGAAGTTACTCCTTCGCTCAAGAAACAACCCCCCTGTTTCTACACCGCCTCCACCGGGAGGCGCCCTCTCTCCTCTCGGCCTCAATTTGGAACAACCTATAAATGGGCACTTCAACCCCCTAAACAACATACAATTCCCCTTAGAGTATACCCCACAGGCCTAAGTTCCCCCTTCCCTTCTCCCCCACCTCCTCCTGGCAAGGCAACCCTCTCATCTTCACACCCTGCTGTAAGCAGCTTCACCACCTTGCCTTCTCTCCCCAACCGCCAGAGCTAATCCGACCTTAAATCAGCCTGGCCCAATAAAGGTCAATCCCTCAATATCGCCTGCCCCCTTCCAAGGGTAACACCTCCCACCTTGTGAAACCCTCACGGGGAGGGGCTCCAACCCTAAAGGAGAACCCCACAAATTCGCAAAGCAAGACCTAAATACACCGTACAAAGAAAGTCTCAGGCAAACTTTAAAACACAATCAACCACTTGAAGAACAATAAAAGCCAATTAGAATCAAAATTTGTAGTGACAGTAATCAAGACTAGGAGATTCAGTTTTGCAAACGTGGAATTTTTTGAATCTCACTTAGAAAATTACTTAGGAAATTACCCTAGTGAAAATCCAGATCAGAATTTACTTCTGAATTGCGAACTTCAAGATCAGGAAAATTTGTATCAATTTTTAGAATAAAGGGTTTCAAATCAAGACATACGAACTAAAATTTGAGTCGGAGATTTGAGCAACAGAAAGAAGAAATCAGACTTTACTTGTGAATTGCAAACTTCACAATCGAGAGGTTTATTTACGGCAGAACCAGCACGTTCGACGTAGCCGTTGTCGAGGTTTTATCCCTGTCACCATCCGGGGCGCGAGGCTGATGAGAGTTGTCGAGGGAGGAAGACACTTCTTACCATCTATACTAGGCTGGTCGGTACCGGGGCATGGTGGTGCCCTGTAACCCTAGCATAGGAGGGTATGAGACCAGCTGTGTGTAGGATCGAGGGCTGATTACGAGGCCTTTGGTTTTCTTCAATAGTTGCGTGGAAGGTTGCGAGTCGGTGGTTCGAGTTCGGACTTTTTGCTTTCCTTTTTTGTGTGTTACTCATGTTCTATCTTGTTTTCTTTTGCTAACCAAAGCAGGAAGGGGAAGGTTGGTCCTAGGGATTGCTGGGTAGTGTGGTGGTGCTCGGACAGAGGATGGATTAGTGTTCAGGGTGGTAGGTCTAATTAGAAGAGCGGGGTGGAGCGACAATGACCGGTGCTGGAGCAATTGCTCTGTAACCAGGGGGAGCTTGAGACTATTGGAGCTATGCCGAGGGAGGAAGGCATAACCATCTTGTCCAATGTAGTTGAGGTCGGGACAGTGACCCTGTAACCCACGGGGGCTTCGCAGCTAAGGAAGTTGTTGAGGGAGGAAGACACTTCCTATCCATCAGAACCAGTTCGATCGGTACTGGGGCAGTTGGTGTTGCCCTGTCACCCTAGCAGGGGGGGTATGAGATCTAGCGAGTGCTGTCACGAGGACCGAACGCCCGGGCAACGGTCTTTCCTCTGTGGTGCGGGGAAAAAAATGGATCGTTGGTGGTTTTCGTTATTATTTCTTCCTGTTTTTTAGGCTTATCATACTATTTCTTGCATATTCTTAGTCCAGTCCTCACAAAATTTCCATCGCATGCTCCCCACTAATAGATGGAGTTCGTGTGTTAAAATAAAAGTTGGCTGGTTTTGGTTGCCCTTGGTGGTCTTAAGAATGTTTTAGGACTCTAGGGACTCCTAGCAACTCGTCTTAGGTGGTTTTCGATGTTGTTATACTAAGTGATTTGCGGTTGTCCGATGCCAGAACGACGCTGGCCGGTGCTGGGGTGTCGCCCTGTAACCTGCTGATGCAGGAGCGTGAGGCCTGGTAGAGAGATCTGGGGATGCTTTGGGGTGGGCATTCCACGAAACAACCAAGGGTTGCTGCTGGGACGACGCTGGTCGGAGCTGGGGTGAGTTGTGTTGCCCTGTAACCCAACAGGTGAGGCCTGGAAGAGCTAGGCAGGGAGTAAGACAACGTTGGAGAGCCTTGGAAGGGTTAGTTAGGGGTTTCAAGGTTTTGAGCATTTGTAGGACCGCTGCGGTCTGTTCTCATGTTTTCTGAATTCTCGCAAGTGTTCTTAGACGTTTTCTCAGCCGAAGCCGGGTGATGGCCCCGATATCTTAAAAAAGAGATCGAGGTGAGTGGGAGAGGAGATGGTGGGATATCACGCATCCTACTAGGATGGGAATAGGCCCAATAGGGTACAGCAGCAGCGGAGATGGTGGCTCTGCTGCAGTCAGTCTTGTCGGAGTGAGGTATAGGGAACCGATTGGTATCTGAGTTGTTTTCTGAATTGTGCATATGTTTTTGTTTCTTAGCAAAAAAAGAGAATGCTTTAGGATTCTAAGGACTTCTAGCAATTCGCTTTAGACTGTTTAATACTGGTACATTCATGGATTTGCGGTTGTTCGATGCCAGAACGACGCTGACCGGTGCTGGGGTCTTGCCCTGTAACCTGCTGATTGTAAGAGCGTGAGGCCTGGTAGAGAGATCTGGGGATGCTTTGGGGTGGGCATTCCAAGGGACAACCAAGGGTTGCTGTTGGGACGATGCTGGCCCGAGCTGGGGCGAGTCGTGTTGCTCTATAACCTAGCCGGGTGGGGGTGTGCGGCCTAGGAGAGCTCGACACGGAATAAGACAGTGTGGGACAGTTTTAGAGAGTTTTGTCTGGGAGTCTAGGGGTTCTAAGCATTCGAAAAGAGGTCAATAGTCATTCATAGTTTTTCAACCTCTCCTTTAATTTTCTTGAATTTCTTCAATAGTTCTGAGATTGATTCTCAGCCGAAGCCAGGTAATGGCCCCGGTATCTCAAATGAATTGTGTAACTCTATATGGGACGCTGGGCCCGGTTCCCAGCATGTGCTGCTCCCCACAAATAGACTGGAGCATTTGTCCCCAAAAAAAAAAAGAAAAAAAAAGGTTTATTTTAACGAAGTTTTACCCTGCGAACATCAGAACTGAAAACATCAGAATCAAGGATTTCAAGTCAAATTATGCGAACTAAAATTGCATCGGAGATCTGAGCAAACATAACTACCAGTCAGATATCTACTAGGAACGTGAAATAGAGATAAAACCAACAACATGAGATTAAAGCACAATCAAAACCACATTACATCTATCAGAGAACTGCGGAGGGTCTACAAGGTGTCTTGACTTACAATTGCTATCGGTGCCATCCCACAATCATGTCATGTCCCTCCCCCCTCCCAACGTCCACCTCCTCCTTCGTCGGCTGAAAAGCAACTCAACCATCTCCTGGCCTGCGATCCGTCGCAGCCATGAGCGCATAAGGCTGATCGACGAAGGCAATCGGACCGTGGCCTTGACTTACCTTGTATCAGCCACGTAGCAAGACAAAATCCGCCAAGCCCGTCGGCGGCCCCTTGCTGGCAGTCCGGAGGGAGAGAAGAACATGGCATGTTGGCAAGACGCCTATGTAGGTTATTACCGTCCTTTCGCACGCACCATCACTCAAATTCCACAAACCTTCAGTGGCCTCATCGCCTTCTCCTCCGCCAGTGATGATTTACGATTTTCTGTAGTTTGATCCTCGTGCCGGATGTCGTACTTACCTTGTCGTCCACCTCATTCGAGAGAGGATGCCCACCCTGCCGGGCTTTGATGTCTGTCACCTGGCTCGCCACATACCCAGCTGCACGCCATCTCCAAACCTCCCCCTCGCCTCCTCTTACCTCTACACACCTTCCACACGCCTCTCTACCCCTCGCGCCCAGCATCCCGCCCAGACGCGCTTTCCCGCCTGTGAGCCCCCCGACGCTGCCCAGCATCCACGTTCGCCACCTCGCGCCGTTTCGTCTCCGAAACTGCTCCAGCGGGGGCGCAAGCGCTCCCGGTCGCGCTGCGCCCCCCCGGTGCTTATACCCCTGGTCCCTCCCTTTTTGGGTTTTTCCCCGCTTTTTGGATCAGTCCACCGTACCCCTTTGCTACATCATCTCTATGACATGTTTTTCCTTTTTTTGGGAGGGTGAACTCCATCTGACCTGGATGCTAATGGTCAGGTGTCTTCTGTCATCGGCAAATACAAAGGGCCCAAAAGCCCTGCCATCTCAAGTCGGGTACACCTGCCCTCCCCACGCCTCGGGGGGACAGGCAACAGGAAGGACAGTGAACTCTGCCAGCATATGTCAGTTGTCCAAACATTTGTCAGTCATTGATGTGTCCTGTAATATGAGGGATGCTGGACCCGGTTTCCAGCAGGTGCAGGCAGTTCCCCACCAATAGATGGAGCCTTCAACCGGGGACCCGCTTAGGGAGGCTGCTCTTATCCTCTCCCTAAGTGGTATCCGCGACTAAGTTCAAAAAAAAAAAAAAAAAAAAAAAAAAGGTCAGGTGTCTTCTCTTCATCTGTTTTTTTTTGTTTTTTTTGTTTTTTTTGGGGGGGGGTAACTACCGCGCAGTCACGAGAGCAGTTTGTAATTGCATTTCAAACTGCGATTTAGCAGTCTAGTCAGGGCCCAAGTTTGAAATGGAGTTGAAACTCGGGCTCGCCTTTTTTAGCAGTTCAGTCAGGCACGTGACCCAGTTTTTTTTTTTTTCCCTCTTTCTTTCTTTCTTTTTTTCTTTTTTTTTTTTTTTTTTTTTTTTTTTTTTTTTTTTTTAATAGCCGGAAACCGGGTCTGGTGTCCATTACAAGAAGCAACTTTTATGGCATGGGCCTGGTGGAGAAACCCTTTGGTGCCGGTGCTAGCAGCAGCTGAAAGGTGGACTGATGAATTCGTATTGCTAAGGTCAGCGTCGAGACGTACGCAAGTACCGGGACAGCTTGGCTATGCAGAGGAAACCTTGAGAGCTGCCATTCTCTGGACATTATGGACGCTGCGGAATTCGGCAACCAGAAGTGGTGAGAGAATCACGACCCCAATGGTCCATGCAGAAATAAAGTACTCAATCAAGCAGGCGAAACACACTGATAGGACCTACAAAGTACAGAATAAAGGCTTTACAGCTAAAGTGACAAGGCAATTTTTTTTATTTTTATTTTTATTTTTTTAAACGTGCCCAATGCCCAAGGCTGATATTACCAATAAGAGGTCCTCACAGTCTACCCGGAGTGACCGAACCGAACATACTGAGAACTGGGCTCAGCGTCCAGGAGTTGAACTTCTCTACCTTTTTCCTCTAACAAAGAGTTCTTTTGCCAAGCAGCTAAGTTGGGGTGAGAGCTCAGTGGTTAGAGCACCAGTTGGAAATGCGCATTGTGGTACGACGTTGCGGGTTCAAAACTCTGCAGCCTTGCGCATGGACGCAAGGCTGGGCTGACGCATGGTAAGCTATTACAGACACTGCCTGCGCACCACCCAGGGGACTGTCCATGGTGTTGTATGTTGGGTGCTGGCCTATGAGGGGTTTCCCTGATACAGTTAGCAGTCTAATGAGGATGCAGGTATAGGTTTGTGGTTAGACTGCTCATGTGTGTTGGTTACCTTAGGCTCTTCTTTGGGGGGGGCAAGGACCTGAGGTGGACGTCCCATTTGGGGGGAGGGTTGGCTTGTGCAGCGGGCCTCCATCTGCCCTGGCCTACAGCCAGGGCCCATTCGGCCATTTACCAGTCCGGCCTGTGGGACCAGGCAGTGGCCTGACCCCACAGGCCGTGTGCTGTTCCAGTCCAGTCCAGTCCGGCCCGGTACCAGTGTCGGTACCAGGCCAGTCCAGTCCAGTCCAGTCAGTCCGCTGGGGGTATACCCCAGCTGCTGTCTGTTTTTCAGATCATTCTTCATTCTACACTTTTGGAGTACCTGCGTGTTGAGTCCGCGTCGGAGCTGTGCTGTCCCTTCCAGCTCCATCTCCATCTCCTCCCCCTCAACCCTTCGTCTTGATCCTGACGGACTGTCATCCCGGCGGGTCCATCACAGCTTGGGACAAGCTCTGCTGGAGGATATCGGTGGGGAACCTACAGTAGGGGATTGTCTTAAGGGATCCCGGTAGGAGGGGTGTTAGTAGACAGATTCTGGTGGAGGAAATCGTTGGGGAACCTGCAGTAGGGGCTGTCTGAGGGGGATCCTCCAAGATAGGATGGTCTGCGTCCCATGTATTGCTGACTGTAGATAGGTACCTGTCGTGGGTCCAGAAACCGACCTCTACAGCACCCTTGACTTAAAAAAAAAAACGAAAAAAAAAAAGAAAAAAAAAAAGAAAAAAAAAAAAGCTGAATACGGACGCCGGGCCGCCCGAGCAAACCGGGCGGGCAAAAAAACAGCCCAGAATTTTTTTATTTTTTTTTTGAAGGCGGGGTCCTCCTGTGCTCGGCGAGAGGACCCCGAATCTGCAATAAAATTCTGGTTTGGGGGGGGGACGGGTTGTCTGGGTGTG
>BFEA01000111.1:3049256-3065467 GCA_003427395.1 Chara braunii | reverse complement strand
CTCCCCCCCCCCCCCCCCCCCGTCTGCTCCGCGAAATCCCCGCCAGGATGGGGATTGACGAGGCGCCTGTGTGTCGCAGCTGCGCCACTACCGTTGGACAACTAGAAGCTCATATCGACATCTACATTCGCGTCGTCGCCGCACAAACCTTGGCTCAACAGTGACGTGTAAGACCACGGCGCCTCCGCCGGCCTCCCACCAAAGGCCTGGCTCGCAGCCCAATCCTGCGTCGAACCACTGCCCAGCGGCACAGCGGACGCCCTGACGTCTTCGCGCTCGTCGTCACTCGGCGGCAGAGGAATCTCATGCAAAGGCAGGTGTGTGCACATTGACGGGTCGTATGATATCTAGCCTGCACAACCCGTAGAGTGTGGCCTACTGCTTGATCCCGCAGTCGTGCCTGCTCGTGACGTGCCTGCAGATCTGACGTCCGTTAGTCGACGGTCCATCCCAACGCCCTTCTTTGACGACCTTCTCTTGCGTGCGGTGCTTGGAACCCGGCCCAACAAACAGACGTGGAAGAAGACGACGACGACAAGCAGCACGGTTATGAGGAGCAGAAGAGGGAGCCTCCGGTGCAGGTCGACCATGAACGGTAGGCGGAGAGGGCGGAAACCCGACGTCAGCGTCACAAATGGTCACTAGAAGGCCCGAAGGGCAGATGTACGCGGCACTCCACAAGGACGTTCAACATGCGACGACAAGCGAGGGAGAACGACGAGCGTGCACGATCCTAGCTTGTGGATACAACCTGCAGGCGTGGAAAAATATTCGAATTTTCGACCGTTGTCGGCGTAATCAGACCGCGGAAGTCCGGATGAGGCACGGCGGGGATGACGATTCCAGCCGACAGAGGCCGGCCGAGGACGGTGACCGTTTGGAGCCGTTGGGGTACCCCACAGTCGTACCATGGCGGGGATGTCCGTGCTGCCTGCAGGTGTACCACGTCTGAACCACCCTCAAACCAAAACTCAACGCCGAAGCACGCCTTCCTGAATATTGTGGTTCCTTGTGCTCCGAGGGACCTCGGGAGGTCCTTTGGGGATAAGGAAGAATTGGCTGGAGCCACAAGGACGCCACAAGAAAATCTCCTTGTGCCGTTTTCACATTTTTTTCCCCTGATCGGCCCCGAGGATAGGTGGAACAAGTGCGTCCTTGTGGATTTCACGTCCCCGAGGAGTGTCTAACGACACCCTTAGGGTTAAATTCTGAAAAAATGTTTCACTCAGAGCTCCCGTCGCTACGTTACACCGCCTTAAGCTTCACCTGAAGTCACCAATCGCTGCAGACCATTACGCACCACTTCGTTCCCGCTGTCCGCTTGTCCAGCTGCCGAACCGCTGTCCAGACCAAACTCAGCCCCTGCCTCTTCCTATAGAAGGAGCCACTCCTCCTCCCTACAGCCGGTGCTAGTATAGCCCTACGGCAAAGTGTACCAACCGGAAGAGATTAGTGGGACGCCCCCGCCTCCCTGTTACTCCCCGAACGTGGTTGAGTTGTGAATGACCATGTCAAAACCGTCAGCACAGCTTCACAGAGAATTCAGTCCAAATACAACGACGTATGACAGTAAAGAACCGGAGAAGTGAGAGACAGAGATTAAACACAAAAGATAGAGAGAGTGGCGTCATAACCCTATGCCACGTGGCMCCCCCCCCCCCCACAGCTACCCAAACCACACGCCCCTACTGTCTCCACATCCACGGAAGTCTCTAAGCAGCACCATCGTCACACACGATATTGACCCACCGTGCCCTCGTGAAAGCGCCATCGCAGCTTCGCGTCTCAACGCACGTTAGTGCACCCATCGTTTCGGCCCAGGCGGGCGCAGCGCTCCCGATCATAATCAAGGGGATGCATGCATTCAAATCTCTCCAGGCTAAAGCAAACCAGCCCGCCAGCGGAAAACTATGAACGCCCTACACCCGTTTCGTGTCCCACAGAGAAAAAAGAGGGGAAAAAAAAAAAAAAAAAAACTTATCAAATGGGATCCAAGAAAGTCATCAATTGAATTGAATTCCCTCTTGTAAAGGGGGAAGAGCCCCTGGCATGATCATGTCCATCATCAGTATTTGAACCCATGACCTCTATCAAAGGATATGCGGGTGCCCCATTCAGGCACCAGGTTCGTACTGATGATTACATCATTACACCTTCATCGGTACAATGAAGACTATCGCTTTCTGTGCTTTTCTTTTTATAATCTGAAAACTTTAAGGGTAAATGCCTAAAAAAAACGGTTTTAAAATGAGCAGGACTTGAGCTGCAGCATCTGACCTTTGTATCTGTACCACTCAGCCAGTCAGCTGGGGCCAAGTCCCACTAGCGACGTTGAGTTTTCTCCTCAACACCTGAATCTGGACCTGTTTGAGGAGATGTGCAGTTAAAGAAACTGAAAGCGATTTCTGCACATCTCCACAATAGTGTCCAGATTCAGGGGTTGAGGAAACTGTAGAGGGACTTGGCCTCTGCCCAGGGGTACTGTGGCATACTTTTGATTTGTACTACCCAGATCCTTTTTTTTTTTTCTTTTTTTTTTTGACCATTTCTCTATCTATGAGTGTCATCCGTTTTGCGCAGGGGCCGGGACCGACTAGCATCGTTTAAAAAGGTGTGTGGCGTTCTTTACTCATTTAAAAACGCATAAACAATGTTATTTTTCATTTAGTACACGAATGCAAAGAAGAACCAATCCAGCGGCCTATCTCAGTTGGTAAGGCATGCAAGTGGCATTCAGGAGGTCTTGGGTTCAATTACCATTGGAGAAATGCATCCCGTTACATGAACGCGACTAGCGCCGACGAGGCAGCGAGCCTGCGTTCACGAGGCACTATCCTGCTCTTGTTGGGCGATGAAGGTTTGGGCATGGGGGGGCGAGGGTAGATCGAAGGACATTTGAAGTGGGGTGGGGCAGTGGAGGGTGGATGAGTAAGCAAAATTTTGCTCATCAGGGACGGTAATGGACACCGAGTGGCCATAGCCTGTAGGGATTGATGAGGGTAGGGGCCAGAAGTAGAAGTGGTTGACTGCTCGAAGGTTCGTGGAGTGGCCTACATCACCACGAAGACTGGAGAATCGCGTTTGGTGGTGAAGTTGGCGCTGGTAAAGCGGCTGGTTCGTCGCTCTGCCTGTTCCCTCTAGGGGCCCCGAAGTCGTTCTTCGACTCGGTGGAGGTGATCGGGCATGGGGACTTCACCGGTCGCCTATTCTACAGTGGAGCGGAGATCTCGTCTGTGGCAAATCGTCGATGCACGGGTCTTTTTTCGAGGTAAGTGTTTTTCGGTCTTCGGTATGGTTTATTGGAACGATTGTTTTGCATGATTATATTGTGTTGGAGAGTGTGCACGTGACAGTTTGGGATTGAGTTAGGGGGCGTAAGGTTATCTGCGTGGAGTAAGGAACGGGGCTGGAAATTGGGACAGGGGGTTTAGATGCGTGTGCGTCTTTGATAAAGTAGATATATCGGCTATCCTGATTGAGGGAAGGGTGGGGGGAAGAGAACCGGAGAGTGGAAGGGGAGAGTAAGGCCAGGAGAGAGGTGAAGGGGCGAGACTGAAGAAGAATCAGCCGGCGGGGTGTACATGCATGTGAACCGTGTGCGGGTGGGGGTGCGCGAATCTAGATAGGACTGCTGCCTCGAAAATCTGGTGTGGAATTTGCTGTTTTTTTATCAGTTGCTGGAATCATTCAAATTCTCGTGTGGCGTTTGCCTGTTAACACACCGTGTGGTGACGCTGAGGAGTAGAGAGAGAAGGGTTTGTGTGCTTGTGGGTGGGGGAAAGAAGTTTAGTAGGTTGCCCGCGATCTATGCAGGACTGCTGCTCTGAAAATTTGGAGTGGAATTTGCTGGTTTCTTGATCAGCTGCTGGAACCATTCGAAATCTTGGGCGACGTTTGACTGGCTGACACACTGTGAGGAGACGCTGAGGAGTAGGAGAGAGAGAAGGGGAGCGGGGGGGGAGGGAGGGATAGGGTGGGGGAGGGGCCATCTCTTCGAAAGAGGAAGGAGGGAGAGAAGGGAGGTGTGAGATAAATTGAGAGAGAGTGGGTGTGGGGAGAGAGGAAAGGAGGGAGGGATCAGTGTGTAAGAAAAAACGGAGAGTCAGACATGATGCGAAAGGGAGAGAGAAGGGTGGGGGGTGTGGAGGGGGGGAGCGAGAGTGGCGAGGGGGGGGGGGGGGAAGGAGGAAGGGGGAGGGGAACGCTGTAATCCATGGTGGGCGAGTAGGTGCCACCACTACAGTCTTAGCGTTGTTCTTTGGCGCAGGGTGCAGTGGGAGATCGCCATTGAGAGGAAGGAGGGAGAGAAAGTGAGTCATGGGGAGGGTTGAGGCGGGAGAGTGGATGAGAAAGAAAGGGAGAGGAAGGGAGAGGAAGGCGGAAGAGACAGGGGGGAGTAAGAGAGAACTGTCACCGCTGTGCTGCTCGGAGGGAGAGAGGCAAAGGGAGCCGCGGAGAAGGGAGCGGGAGGCGGTGAGAGGGAGGGAGAGAGGGGGAGAGTAAGAGGAGAGGGAGAGGGATTATCTTTCATAGGGGAGAGAAGGAAGGATTGGGGGATAGTACTCCGCCACAGGAGGGGGAGAGGCGGTACCACTAGGGAAAGGGAGGGAGGCAAGGGGAGGCGTGGAGAGGGGGAAGGAAGTGGGAGAGTGAGAGAGGAGGGGATATCATTCAGGGGGAGAGAAGGTTGTGGTGGATTGGAGGAAGGAAGTTGTGTGGAAGGGGTGGGAACGAAGTATCCCGGCGTGTTGTAGGAGTGTGTGAAGGGAGGGTGTGGGGAGAAGGAAGGAGGTAGGAGAGTGGGTTAGGAGCTCCCATAATGACCACTACGAAAGGTAAAAACAAACTGCAAAGGGTTCATCGACGAATGGACTCCATGATTATGTACAAGGGGATAGCCAGACATCTCGCCCAGGGGCGGCTTACCGAAACCCCGATGCACACGGAAGGTTCCCAGTCGCAGGAGTCACAAGGGGAAACAGGAAGGATATGCCAGGACGGTATGTCAGAGACATGCGCAGGATCAGGGGGACAATCGGACTCGTTGGATGGTCAAGGAGCCTCCGGGTCAAATGGGAGATCATGGGTGGATAGGCTAAAAAGGTCGTTCGTAGGAGAAACCGAGATGTAAGCAGGGAGAAGGGGGGGAAGCAAAGGAGGATTGGAAAATCCCATTGGATAATCTAACATCCGTCGGAGCCTTCTTCTTGTCTCGCCTCCTCTCTACCTCGGAGAATAGAATTTTGCACCAAGGGGGTAGGTCCACCATGGTTAAGGCGCTCCCGGGGGAAGTTGTGAGAAAGCGTGACGAACTTTTTTCATGCTTCGCGAGTAACTGGGCATTTCACGACGATGCGGCGTTTAACTCAACAAGCGATAAGATAACCTGGATTAGAGAGCGTTTGGAGGCTTTCAAGGGGTCTCCCGAGAGTGCATAGGAATTTTTCCTCATTCAGCCAATCTCATCCTCCGTTATTACGGTCATGTGCATGTTTGACTCCGATAAGAAAATAATGGATGGTTGGAGATCGCTCCGTTGCAGGGGCTCGGAAGTACGTATTTACCCTTGGTCTCCCCCAAACCAGTAGCGCCCGGAGCAGCGGAGGGAGCGGTTGATGAGGGAGAATTTCTGGGTCGAATTTCGGCACATCCCCGTTGAGGCCCAGGCAGCGTTCGTGCATGATTTTGCGGAGAAATACGACGTGGTCAACTTTATTGACCCGCTCCCACCGCACGTGGCAAAACGAGATGATTATCTCATGTTGGCCATAAACCTGCCTGAAGGCCAAATTTTCACAATAGACGATATAATCTCGTACTGCATAGGCGGGAAGGTACACCGAATTCACACAGCTCATAAGCACCGGTCTTGGTGTTTTAAATGCCAGGCCTATGGGCACTTATACACAGACACAACTTGTGCCCGTCACCCCTCTCGCACCGCCAAACCTACCGGATGTTTACAAAAGGACCCCTTCACGGACTCGCACTGGCGTACAGTTGATGCGGGTCATGAAGGGTGGGCTTACATCGATGAAACCAGACAAGAAGGGGGGCAGAAGGTGGTGGTGGGATGGTCATGGGAAGGGAGGGGCAAACCACGACTCGACACGAAACCCCCAGAGGTCTGGATTCCCCCGAAGACCCTGGAATCCCATATGCGGAGCCCTGACCCCGCAACGTCTATGAGCAAGGATTCTTGGATGAAGGTTAGGCCGAAGCTGCAAGGGAAGAAATGTCAACAGGCAGTTAAACCCAGGGCGCAAGGGGAGGATGGGAGCAACAACTTTGCCATTCTCGGGGAAGACCCGGCTCCAGAACAGGCTGCCGACCAGGAGGGGGGCAGCAATTAGAAAACATTGATGGATCTTGAACCCGCGAACAACGTGGGTACGGAGGAGGTAATGGGAGGCAAGGAAACTGGGCCAGGGAAAGGGGAGGAAACACAGATGGAACCCTTGTTGGAGTTGACACAACCAACGCCTCAGGCCCACGCTCAACAGGCGCAATTGGAATTACAATCAAGTGGGCAAGAGAGTGGTCTGCCTGCCCAAAAGCAATTTGAATGCTCTGAGACACTGACCCAGGGCCAACAAACAGAGCAGGTACACCAAGCGCGGCTTAAACAGTAAGCAAGGGCAAAACATCAGCAGGTGCAATTACCCCTCAAGGTGGACCAAGCACGACGAGACCAGCAAGGGCCGAGTGCACAGGAGCCGCAAAAGTCGCAAGCTGGTCAAGTTCACAATCCCCTGGCACCAGACTTCTTCTCTGACGCCTTTGGGGCCCAACCTATGGATGTTGATACATCCCCTCCTCCCCCGGAGGTGGATATGGAGGACTGTCGAACCGACCCGGACGCGCCCCCTCATGAGATGGGCCTGGACCAGAAATCCAGGTAATTACAGACTAGATAATTAAACACTTGCGGGCCGTAACGCCACAGGAGGGGGCAGTTGGAAGTGAGGAGTACTGGGATTCCTCCTATGTAGAATTGGTCACGCTTTTAAATAATAGCCCGACTCTTAGAGCGGCACTCACGAACGGTCCCCCTGCCCACCTGTCATGGGCGAAGGTTTTTCAACGTATCTTGGCCATTGCCAAAGGCCGCTTTCGCCCTCCTCCTGCTCTGGACCCCTCGCACGCGGAGGCATCAGGCCCAGGGTATGAGCATCATCCCCCTCCCGGAGGAGATATAGTAGAGGAGGGGATGATCTCTAAGCGATTAAAGCTACGACAACTTATAGAACGCGGTATTTTTTAGTTACCCCTGGACAAAGCAGATGGGGTGTTGGTGATCCCACTAAGGAAAATGAAGGGGAAATGAGAGATCGGTCTATCCCCGGTGGGGGATCACGGGGGAGTGACTTTGCATGGGTGGGACTTTCCGGCGCACTCCAAAAACAAACGAGGTTTAAAAATTGTGATCAATAGATGGCGTCAAACGACCTCTACTTACTATTTCAACCTAACAAAACCATTGACCTGAGATGGTTCAACCACAACGCACTTCTTGACCTGCAATGTGCAAAGGTAAAAGCCAGTCCCTGCTGGTTCGACGATGATGTGTGCAAGTGTCTGAGTACGATCCTGCGGAAGAAGGTCTTGAACCTGGACAGATGGGATGTCAGACAGTGGCACCCCCTCTGAGTAAGTGTTGTCTATGGCCGACCTGGAAACTCTATACTGTAGGAAACCGGCCTGGCAACAATGTGTCAAGACGACAGACCTCGATATCCGCTCTATAAATGTGAATGGCCTGGCAACATGTACCCCGGAGAAGTGTCAGGCCTTATGGGATCAACTCAGAGGCATTGGAGGGAGGCGGTGGCCGGATGTGATCTGCGTCTAGGAAATCCATCTACAAGACCATCCGGAACACAATCAGGCCCACAGGAAAGTTTGGCCTCACTCAGATATACGGGCCCACGCCCCCAAACCCGGGTCCGCAGGAGTAGCGATTTGGATCCCTGCTGATTCTAGATTCCAGATGGTCCATTGGGTGATAGATGAGGAAGAAGTGCGGTGGGTATCAGTACTGGGGATGCTGGAGTTTGAACTCCTTTGCATCCTATGCATCTATGCCCCTAATACAGTACGTGAGAGGAGAATCTTTTTGGGCAATCTAGGTGCACAAGTGCCCAATGACATCCCGTTGGTCATTGCGGGAGATTTTAATGCCGCCCCCGATAGGGGACGAGATAGATGGAATCCCCAAGGGTTCCCCACCGCCGCCGCTGCCGAGGACCAACAAATGATCGCAGACCTCTGTGAATCCCTCGCACTCTTCGACACCTTCCGTCGTCTACACCCCGAGGACCGGACCTTCACATGTGTAAGAGACAATGACCCAACCCGACTATCCAAGTCCCGAATCGACCTTATTCTGCTCTCGAATGACCTCGAAGGCGCCCTGCGATGGACTTCTATTCTCCCGCGCAGCCCGCATCCAGGACTGGACCATAAGACATGCGGATTAATACTAACAATGAGAAAGAGGCCGGATCAAGGACCCGGATTATACAAGTTTAACACTTTACTCCTGAAAGACCAACAATTTTGTGATATGATCCAACACGAGTGGCAGTATTGGCGCTTGTAGAAAACTCGGTTTCATTCAACCATCACCTAGTTCAACAATGGTTTGTTTTTTCTGACACAAAAATGTAAAGAACTCTCAAAGGTTAAGGCGACACTGAGGCAACTACATGAGTTCACCACTCATTAAGAATTACTAAGCCTGGAAGATCAGGCAAAATCAGATCTTTCCACACCGCACATCCAAGAAGTTAAGGACCAACTCCTTCTATATGCCCAACACAGGTGGCAAGGCATCCGGATAGAGGGAAAATATCTAAGTTTACACAGGAAGCCTCAATGGATACTCATTTTTTTAGTATGGCTACAGCCATGCGAGGCGGACTATAGGGCGCTTTTTGACCCTGACAGTGGAGATGAGATCATCGCAACTAACACAGCCCACTACGCGCTTATCACTAGAAACCTTTTTAAACAATTATACACATCCCAAATTCCCTCCCCACGTGAGGAGGCATGGGCAATCGAGGTGGAGGATTCCCTGTCCCACATGGATAAACACCTCTCCCCCCAACAACAAGACCACCTGAATCGGCCTCTGTCTAAGGATGAAGTGTGGGCAGCACTTCTCCAGATAAGGGAGGGGAAGACACCGGGCATTGATGGATTCCCCAAGGAATTTTGGGAAGCGATGTGGTCAGATCTAGGCTCGGACCTGTGGGAGTTCTATCAACAGGTTTGGGCGAAGGGAGAGATGAGAGAGGTGGTGGGGAAGGGCGTATTGTCGTTACTCTACAAAAAGGGGGACAAAATGAACATTAGGAATTATAGACCCATTACTCTCCTCACAGTAGTATATAAAATTCTTTCTACAGCCCTGACTAATCATATGGCGGATGTCCTAGAGGATGTAATTCATTCGGCCCAATCAGGATTCATGGCTGTCAGAAATATTCAGAAAAATATTCCGTTGGTAAATGATGTAGTATGTCTCGCTTGGCGATGCCAGGCAAACGCGGCCATTGTTTTCATTGATTTTGAGAAGGCCTACGACCATGTAGATTGGGAGTTCCTAATGTTTAGACAAGATGAACTTTTGTCCGATTGGGTCAAAATTCTGCATAAGAATGCTACCACGTGTGTTCAGGTTAATGGATCGGTGGTACCCCCCTTTATGCTTCAACGGTCGGTCAGGCAAGGAGATCTCATTGCCCCATTCTTTTTTTTGGTCATAATGAAGGCACTATCGGCTAACTTGAGATACAACAAAGACCTCACCCGAATCAAGATTACAGATATCCCTGAAGAAGCAGTGCCCATCTGCTCTTTGTTTGCCGACGACCTCACCATCCTGGTTGACGCAACATCACAAAACATGGCCGAGATCCAAGCCCTGATGTGCCGCTTTTGTAGAATTTCTGACATGACTGTGAACTGGGGACAAAAGACTGTTGGTTGGTGGATGCACCACCAAAGGGGAAGACCCCCTGAGGACCCATGAATTAAGTGGCTCCCTCATGATTGCCCTCTGAGGGTTTTAGGAGCCTCGATTACGGTCAGAGGTAAGCCAGATACTAACGATGAGTGGCTAGGAAGGCCGGCCCAAGCTAAACTGGCTAGTTGGAACCATAATCACACTGCAATTTTCGGGCGGGCCCTGGTCATAAACAACGTCGTCCTAACCACCCTCTGGTATAAGGATATCTTGTGGCCCATGAGTAAAGGCAGACTCAAGGCCCTCACCCGTCAGCTGGCAGTCTTTCTCTGGAGAGGGGATTGTGACAATTCCCACACCATTAGCCGGGTTGCGTGGGAATCGGTTATCCAACCTAAGGCTGGTGGTGGTCTCAGAATTGTGGACCCTTCCACACAGTTTCAGGAACTTAGCATCCACTGGATTCAGCATATCGTCTTTGCTTCCTCTTCCCCCTGGGTCCCCCTAGCCTTCGCACATATCGCTGCCTTGGCACCGGAGGCCCCTCCCGAGATCGACCCCTTGGTGTGGTTGGAGGACAGGTATTGGAGGATACCAAGGAAATATAGGAATGGTGACCTGGCATATGAACATTGGATATGTCTCCTCCGTACATAGAGGAAACTCCCAATCCGGGACCTTGCAATGCCAAGAAGGTGGGAGGAAGTATTTAGGCAACCCCTGTTCGGCAAGAGGTTAATTACAGACTCCCTCGGTCAAGTAAGATGTTGCTCGGACCCCCCGTGGAAGGGTTGGGTGAAGTACGGCATTAGGAAGGTGGGGGACCTTTGGGATAAAGACTCAGGGGAGTGGAAAAAGACAATCGAATGCGCGGATGCCTGAGGTACTGCCACTTTACTGACTCAGCGCTAGATAGTTTGATTGAGATTTTTCCGCTCCAGTGGTATGTCATACTTAAGAAAGGCCCCACCCTCGAGGAGGGGGACTGGGTCGGTCTACCAGGTCATGGCACTCAGGTAGGCAGGGTACACCTAGTCGATCACGTACAAGTGTTAATTGAGCTCTTTTCCCCCTCCAAGAAAGGCCAGCTACTGGGGAGCCGACTCCCTTTCATCTGGAAGGAGAAAAAGGAGGTCTATCACATTAGAGTGTTAGAAGAGGCAAATAGATGGAGAGCCTATCGACCAATGACCCCGATTGAAGACCTCCCCTTTGACCCCGAGGAGTGGACTTGGACGCGAAAAGGTCCACGAGTATCGGGAAGGAAAGGGAGGACGGTATCAGTAACGTTAGGTAACTTAAAGACTAAGTCGGTGTATCGCATGTTTAGGCCTAGACGTCAGCTTAGAGACGTGGTAGTGCCTACCAACGACTGGCTGATCGAACATACACGATTGGAAGAACAAGGGAAGGCGTTACCCTGGTGCCGAGGGTGTGTCTCGAATTTCCCTGCTAAAAAAAGGGCCGAGACAGTGGAACACATCTTCTTGCAGTGCCCGGCTGCCGTACTTCTATGGCGATGGTGGGACAAAATCTGGCAGCACATTGTTTCAGATTCCCCCTGGCCCTGGGACTGGAGGACCATATTACTAGGCCACTTCCCCCTGTCTCAGGGAAACACGTTTCTGAGGAATATGTTAAACTTTGCCTTGGGTAGGCGTTCCATCCTGTGGGTGATATGGTGGAGAAGATGCATTCTGGAATTGGAAGGGGCCAGGGTGGAAGAGGGGGAATCTATGGAGCAATTGCGCCTACTGGTGCAGTGCGAGATTTCTGCACAATGGCATAGTATGAAGGACAATCTAAACCTGGCGCATACTAAAGTAGATATTGATAGGATCATCTCCCGTTTCTGTGAGGACTGGCTTGGGGGAAAAAGGGAAGGATGGCTGGCAAAGGTGTGCTGGTCAGGCGACATGACTCCGCAGGAGGAGCCAGGGGCCAACTTAAAAAGGGATTATTCACTGCACTTTCATGATTGGACAAAAGTGGACCTGGGAGTTCCATTACGACCTGCTCAGGAGTTCGCTGATCCCTTTCCCCCCCATCCATGGGTCCTGGAGGTGCGCCCTGGGGATGATGCATGAGTTGATTAATCTCATATATTCTAGGCACAATCTATGCTCAGTAGGTCAGGACGCGGTTTTGCGCCACTTCCATTAATATCTGGGCCTGACCATCTGTTTTTTATCTTATGGGACACCGAGCCCGATTCTCAGCATAAATTTTTCAGTACATTCTCTGGAAAGAGTCTAATGTTCAGTAAAAGACACAATAGGCGCCATAAGGATAGTAGGTGGAGGGCAGGGGTTAAGGGATGGAGGGAGACTCCACTGGTGCCCCCCGGTGTTTCTCCCCCCAAATACCCGACCCTGCTGCAGGTTAGGTATGGAAGAGTAGATCGGATATGGGACGCTGGACCCGGTTTCCAGCACAATGGCGTCACTTTCAATGTTGTACTGTTGTAAAAGATGTATTTCAGGGACGCTGGACCCGGTTTCCAGCAGGTGTTGCTCCCCACCAATAGATGGAGCGGCCTGCCAGGCAAAGCCTTAATCCCGGTGGTTCTTGTACCACCACCAGGATAGAGGCCTTGCACAAGGGGTCAATCCCCATTGGCCTCATGTACCTTCCTGGCCATGCTTGGCGCCCGCCACCTGGAGATAGCACGTTGGTCCCCCCAATTGGCATTAAAAAGCAGTCTCTGCTGATGTTCATAGGGGGACGGGTAATAGGGGAGGCACAGCGACTGGCCACTCAGATGATGCTCGGTCCCTCTGCCACCGGCTGTCCCCTGGCCGGTGTCCCCCCTTGGGGGTTCCCTGAAGGCAATCAAGGCCATCCTGGGCTGAAAAGGCCACCCGATGTCAGATTAGACACAATATTGAATTTACCTGGGCTGGTTAGTCCGATGATAATACCTCAAGGCCATCTCCCTTTAAAAAAAAAAAGAAAAAAAAAAGAGGACCCAAAAAACGAAAAATCACGGGGCCTGACATCAACATCATGACAGTACAGGCTGTGCATCCACACTTCCACCAACCAGGTACATCTGCATGTGACCTTCCCGCCGGCCTGTTCGCAGTGTTCCACGGAAATCTCAATACTCTCAATTTCTGCAACAAAAAATAAAAAGCAAGGCCCGAAGCTTCAAAAACACCACCCTCCCCTAAAAAAACCATAGAATTGAAGCTTCGAGTCAACGCAAAGTGGCCAACTAAATGGCCAACAAATGAATTGAAAAACATTCTACTGGACGATGGGCAGCTGCCTCCATGAAAACAAAGAGAATCGACACTAGCAGTCGATACGCAAAACGATCAGCGACTGACCTTTGTCACGGAAGACCGCACGTGATCGAGAACCAGAGAGCACAAGCGTAAATCGGACCTAGTCGGTCCTGGCTCCAGGGGCCATGCTAATCTTCATTCTCTGTATCGTTCCAGTTTAACGGATGTCCCGAAAGGACTGTACTACCCAGGTCCTCACTTTCATACCTTTTTTGAAGTAACATTCTTCTCTCAATTTCTACTCACACTACCTACCTACCACTGCAGTAACTCCTTTTTTTTTTTTTTTTTTTTTTTTTTTTTTTTTTTTTTTTTTTTTTTTTTTTTGCCAAGAAAAGCCCTTGTGTAAGCCCTCTATCCTGGCGGTGGCAAGAGAACCGTCAGGATTGAGGGTTAGTCTGTCGGGCTGCTCCATCTATTGGTGGGGAGCGGGACCTGCTGGAAACCGGGTCCAGCGTCCCATTGATACATCTTATACCACAGAGATTGCTTGTTTGCTGTTTTCCTGGGATTGTGGGCTTTTCTCTTCTCAGACCCGGGTCTCTATTGTCCCTTGGAGCTGCTAGTGACACCCTTCCCTTCTTAGAGCACCCTTTGTCTATTAGCCCAGCCCTGATCAGCAACACCCCTGAAGTTTGTCTTACCCATTTGAACCCCTTAAACCCTATACCCTCTTCGACCTCATGCACATGCCTTTCGTGATCCTTGAAGCCTGAAATGCAAGCTGCAACCCTATACCCACCACTGCAGTAACTCCTAATTATACACTCTTCTGTCAATTAATTTCACCTCAACACTACCTACCTACCACTACTCCTAATTATAGTCACATAAGGGGAACCCAATAGCAGCCAGAACAGTGGGACTGCTAGTGGGACTTGGCCTCTGGCCAGGGGTACTGTGGCAGACTTCGGATTTGTACTACCCAGGGGGCGTTAGGCCCCCTCTGGGCCCCCTCTGACACAAATGCATATGGACCCCTGCAGCACACCTATTCGGCCACTGCCGCGTTAACGCCCTAAAAACGTGGAGGTACTTGTGGATTAATACCTTTTATTTTTATTTTTTTTTAAACATAAGCCACGTTCGTCCCTCAATTTCGCCTCACACTACCTACCTACCACTTCTCCGACTTGTAGTCATATTTAGGGGAACCCAGTAGCAGCCAGAACCGTGTTCAGGAGAGAACATGCGGGGGCTGCTCCCGAACTGCAGGTGGGCGATAGGTCCTATCGATAGATCCTATCTTCTCGGAACAGTTTCTGACAGATAAGAAAGAAAGACAATCAAGCAAAAAAAAAAGCCCCTTTGTGTTCAAAACAGCAAAATTCGCCCAATCAAAATCCACCTGGCATCATCTGAAGACATGTCCAGGCGCATGTAGGTTAATATGCAGTCAGGTTATCAGCACCACTATCACCGGTGGGGGTGTGTTTGAAAGAAAAAAAAGAAAAGAAAAAAAAAAATGCAGTCAGGTCAAACACTTGCAAATTGCATTTTGAAACAGGATCAGGCTGTAATGTTTTGTCACTTTTGTGTAGTGCAGGTTTCGGCATATCGCTCCACAACTCACCATATGCACTGTGACACGAGATAAAAAGTATGGTGCCATATCTTTCATGTTCAAGTTCTGGTGGAAGATTCATGCTGTGTGTTTGTTTGTTTGTTTGTTTGTTTGTTTTTCATGGTCTGTTT
Source organism: Chara braunii (assembly GCA_003427395.1). Taxonomy (NCBI): domain Eukaryota; kingdom Viridiplantae; phylum Streptophyta; class Charophyceae; order Charales; family Characeae; genus Chara; species Chara braunii. The sequence goes on along the minus strand of BFEA01000111.1, from coordinate 3,050,509 downwards.
TCACATTTGGTGAGTAGTGGAGCTGCCACTCTCTTTGGATCCTTCTCCAAGGGAAAGGTGTGGATCAGCCAAACGCAATTTCAACGGGGAAGGACCTGGACTAGGTCTGGACAGACTCCATTCGGAGACACAACTCTGCAGCTGACAGTGTGTGTTGGTTGCATGAACAGGTGCCCAGGCGACATAAAAAAAAAAAAAAAAAAAAAAGCCCGGGTGGCAGTGGGGTCTCACTTTGGAGGCACAAGCCGGCTTGTGCCAGGACAGAAGACCTGCATCATCAGATCCTTCAGGGGATTGCCAAAAATGGCATGACTACCTAGTAGGTAGCACCCTCTTCCTCGGAATATAGCCGTATTTTGGGGCAGGTTCCCAATGCATCTAGATACAGCGATAATGCCAAACCACCTTCTATTCAGGGGAAGACGGCAGTCTGACTTGGGTTTCGTCCTACCAGTAGGCTGCTTTTTTTCTTTTTCTTCCTCAAAATTCAATTTCCTTTAGTGTTGCAAACCAGAGGCTGGGGGGCCTCTGCATTACTCCCGGACAGAAAACATCTGTGGAGGCATCATCCAGTTTGAGTAGGATGCTTTATAAACCTGTTCATCTCTTTCCAAACCAAAACATTTGCACCACCCTTCTTTGGGGTATTCATAGCAGACTTGGAGGTCCTCCCATTTCCCCAGCCCCCAAGTGTCTTTGTTGATCAACCAGATCTGTGCATTGGAGAATCAGAATTATGCCTGACCATATCTGCCCCTCCGTGTATTCCCTTGGGTTGCAGAGCTTCCTTTCCTCAGTGGGGGGTGGGGAGATAGACCGGCTCCAGAGTAGAAAGGGAGAAAGAGCGGAGGAGGAGGGGGGGGGAGGGGGGGGGGGGGGGGGTTCCATTGCTGGACGAGGATGAAGGATTGGGGGGTGGATGTGAAAGGGACCGGGAACTCAGCGAGGGACCTAAAACCCCAGCTTCATTCTTACATTCCCCCAGCTCCACTATATCTGAGAGTTTTCAATGTCGGCCAAGGCCTTCCAGGGGGCCAGCCAATGTTCAAAGAATTGGGTTGTGGCTTCCTCCACTTTCTGTTTCTTTATCGTGCCTATGAGGAGAGGGTCCTGTTCGATTGATTTTTCAAACTCAATTGTGACATAAACGTGCTTGCCGCTTTTCAAAAACAACCCAATGCGGGATCAGGACCTTAGGACCATTACATGCATTACATGAGCTTGTCAGAAACTTATGAGGGATAGGACTGGTT
>BFEA01000111.1:3037011-3049246 GCA_003427395.1 Chara braunii | reverse complement strand
AAAAAAAAAAAAAAAAAAAAAAAAAACGTTTGAGAAAGACGGCCACTCGTTCAATTTGGCATTTCCTTTTGCAGAAAGGAGTTACGAAATACTTGAGCAGTGAAACTGTGCGAAGTCTGAAAATTCAAAATTCCCACACGTAGTCTCTACTGGCACCCTTGTCAGAAAAACCAGCTGCATGGTCCAGATTGCTTGGGTCCGTGCGGTTTCAACTTGTCTGGATTCTTCTTTCTTTTTTTCTGCCTGGGTCTTACTACCCACGAGACCCCAGCCACCCTCCTTTCGTCAATTCTCCTGGCGCACCCCTCTTTTTTCTGTTTTTTTTAAACTCGTTTATCATACTCACCCCTCTCTTCTGACAGGCATAGAAACGAACTTTCCCAGAAAAACTCTCCATTCCATCCCTTCCCCTATCCTAACCCCATCCTCCCACTTTATCGCACATAACGAGTAGCACGAGGGGGTCATGAGATGGTGGGTTAGCCCTCCTCTCCGGCCTCTGGCCAACGCCAGAGATCTGAGTGAATCTATTCCACAAAAAGACAATAGAATGGGAGGAATGTGTGGGTCCAAAGCACGCCAGCCTCTGTTGGATGCGACCATTTTGCAGTCTGTGCCTGGTGTTTCCTGGCACTCTCAATTCTGTCGCGAACAGTGAACACCCAAAATCACAAGTGCAGTAGACCCATGTAATTACGCTTGGTTTTGTAAATTTGAGAGTGGTGGAGCGAACTACATTCCTCAACGCCATCCCCATTTTAGAAAAGAACTGAATGTGGGATCAGGGTCTTAGGACCATTACATGCATTACATGAGCTTGTCAGAAACGTATGAGGCATAGCACCAGTTTCCGCATCAACGAAATGGCTGTGGGAGTCTGACACGTGTGAGAAAGACGACACTCTTTGAATTTGGCGTTTCCTTCTGCAGAAAGGAGTTACAAAATACTTGAAGGCTGAAATTCCCCACACGTATTCTCAACCGGTACCCTTGTCAGAAAACCCAGTGGCACTTGCATGGTGGAGATTGCTAGGGTCCCTGCTGTTTCACTTGTCTATATTCTTCCCTACTTTTATTCTGCCTCAGTGGGTCTTGGTAAGAAGAATCAAGAGAAGTGAAACATCAGGGACCCTAGCAATCTGCACCGCGCAGGTGGCTCTTCTGACAAGGGTACCGGTTGAGGCAACGTGTGGGAATTTTCAGACTTCACACAGTCTGGCTGGTTAAAAACTGCCAGTACCTTTCCCAGCGAAAAAAAGAAAGCCGGCCTGTTAACACGGAGGTCGGCGCTGGCCTCACACGGCGGCCAGATTCATTGCAAATCGTTGGTGCGCAAGGCCCGCGGCCAACATATGGGAAAGGTACTGGCGGTTTCAGTATTTTGTAACTCCTTTCTCCAAAAGGTTTATTAGTTCTCCTGGCACACCCCCACTCCCGCGGTCTTACCGCAGTGTCCACCATTCAGGACAATCAACCCTCTACCATCTTGGTGAGATGACCAGACCTGACAGCAGTTGCAGGCACCAGCCTAAGCAGGGACCTCACTCAGCCCTGGTTGAAGCATATTCGAAAGAGCCCTCCTGTCGTATGGGTACGTCGGGCGCATAAGCAATTCTCTCTAAGTCCCTGTGGGTAGACCCTCAGTTTGCCCCAACATTGTGCCCGGGTCCTTCTATATGTTTGACCATTCTCCCTGAGCACACAGACATTGTCTAGGTGGTAGATTACAAGAATTGGCTGCCAGAAACACAGAGTCCTAGTGTGTGGGGACCTCGCCCCAGTCTCCCAGATGCATCATGTTTATGGGACATGCACAGACATGCACATACATTCTGACAGCGCTGCTGCATCTGGCATTTGAAAATTTACCACAATGTTCTTTTTGTCATTCTATGGGCCTCGCCACACGGGACATGAAACTAAGACTTTCACCAGTTCGTTTCGTGTTCACACTGCCACACGGTCACAACAATCTCAATAGTGAAAAAAACTCACTAGGTGTCAGATCCTCGTCAGAAACAGAAGCAAACTGTGGTTCGCAAGGAGGTTGCTGTGCCCCACCTGCAGCACCTCGATTTTCGTGGGTCCTTGCAAGGACCCACGAATCCCCCACCAACTCTCACGAACCCGCACGAGTGTGTCCAAGGCGGCGGATTGTCTTTCTTGACTTCTGCAATCGATAGAGACTCGTTGGTTTTTTTTTTCCCCCATGCTCATTGGTGTTCGTTTCACATGCTCCATGCAGCGATGCAGCAGAAAACGAAACAGAAACGAACTTGCGCCGTCGCAAACCCTCGCGGATTTTTTTTCGTTTCGTTTCGTTTTTGCTGCCATGTGGCGAGGCCGTATGGGTCCATTTTACTGCCGGGGAGCAACGCCTGCTGGAAACCAGGGCAGAGCCTCACAGGAAATCCCCTGTCATCATGATGACCAGTATGCCTCATCTTGTCCAGGACTGTGGACATACCTGCCAGATGGATGGTATACAAACACAATCTTTTTGACATTACTGGCCTTGCAGAATGCGCTCACTGCAGGTACTCCATGATATCTCAATGGATTCATATTTCTTCCATAGCCCTCCTGAATTTGGTAGTTGGTTCACGAGTATATTATCCGCTGTTCTCAGCCGAAGCCGGGTAATGGCCCTCATATCTCGATTTGTTCTGCATTTGTTTGTAGATATGTTTTCAAATGAGACGTTGGGACCAGTTCCCATCACGTGCTGCTCCCGACGAATAAATTGGGGCATTGTCCCCTAAAAAAAAGGAAAAAAAGAAATGGGTGCTGGTGATTCCCAGGAGGGCGAGATGCTCATACCAGCGCAAACAGCACAACTTTGGCATTCTCCAAGCTAGGGACCATCTGTTAGATTATAGGGGTAACTATGTGGGAGTCACAAAAATGAGTTATAATTGCACTATGGGCCAAGATACAGTTTGCAATTGCAGTCCGGGCACCCTACCTTGCCAGAAAGCTGGGTTGTATACGTTGCCCCTGAACTGCAATTACGAAGTGTATCTTGGCCCGTAGTGCAATTATAACTCGTTTTTGTCACTCCCACGCAGTTTCCCCTATATATTCACTCAAAGAGTCAAGGTAGAAGGGGACCAAGGAGAACCCTAGAGTCTCCTCCTCTTCTTTTTTTTTTTTTTTTCCAATCAAACAACCCGATCTGATGTTAGGGGTGCTGGTACGAGCAGACACCACTAGCATTGCCAGGAAGGCCCCATCTATTGGTGGGGAGCAGCACCTGCTGGAAAGCGGGTCCAGCATCCCTGAGCATTAGAATTGTTGTTTGAACAATGGCGGCATGGAGCATGATATGCTCTCACGAATACAAACAGCATACATTTGGATATATGGAGGCGAGAACAGTGGTTGTAGAGGCGATCTCCACAAACACGCACGCGGCATGGAAGGAGATCAAACAAATGCTGGCAAAAGAACCAGAAGAGATCAAACGTAATGATCTTACAGCAAACTTCCGTGCAGTATGGGTGGACAACGCAGAGAGGCTTTGCGAACTGGACCAACATAACCAGCTAAGATGCCAGCCCTGGCTTAAAACAGAGAACCAATGGCAACGTTTACCACGTCACCACTTCGGCTTCCCCTTTCAACCAACCAATTTCATCCTGGGCTAGGACCCCACCACCCTCACCTCGACATCGCATTTGCCCTTCTCTCCCCCCCTCGCACCTACACTCTACCTCCTTCCTCCTTCCTCCCTCTGCTTCCTTCCTCCTCTTCTGCCCTCCCGCACCTGCAAGCTGTATGCCGGCCAAGCATGGATTCCCGTCTCTGGCTTGAAGAAGAAGGTCCACCGGGAATCGAGAGGGACAGTAGCAGGATCCGGTCACGTGGCGCCAACAATTCGCACCAAGGACAGCAAGGGTGAAAGTCAGCCAGTCATGACATGATATACAAACAGTAAATCGAACCGGTGTGGGCTACTCAGTCTAATGGGGGTCTTATGCCGACCGTTACATCACAGACAGCACAGAAAACTCAAACACTACACACAGAAGGGGAAGATAATGTGTACACTACTGAATACACCTTCAATCACAAAAGTATAGGGCAGAGTGGGTTCCAATGTGAGGTTAGGTGAAAAGATATGCCATAAAAGAGGGGTGGGAAGGTCAAATTACTGGGACGGTGGGGTCTTAGGGTTTAATGGTTTAAGTAATTTGGCACAAAAGGGCACAGAATGGCATCAACACTGGCTATCACAGACAAGCAATGCTTCAAAGACAAAGTTGAGATAGATGTGGCACGGGGGGTAGGAAGGTGGGGCTGTGAAGGATCAACCAAGCGACTAAAGGGCAAGGCAGGTAAGAGTTGCAAAAAGGGCTTAAGCAAATGAAGCATTAATACAGTAGGGATAATAAGTTGATGGGATGGGAAGGTAGGGTAGGACGGTTGTAGGTCGGAACAGATCCGTGACAGGATGTGTCCAACAACGGTCACAGAGCAGAGGAACAACAAAAAGATTGACAACCTTGATGCGGCCAGGGTAGGGGGAACGAGTCAAGACACATAATGGCTTGGGCACAGATGACTACAGTCAAAGGACTGAATGCTGCAGGTGGGAGGGAGAAGTATGAAATTGGAGAGGTATGTTTAAAAGTAATTACACAAATGTTATAGACACAGACCGTCGCAGTCGAAGGATGGACGGGGGGGGGTGTAATCTGCACTGGTTGATAGATACAAACAAGTTCCATGACAAAGCGGATACAACGTAATATCGGGATGCTGGGCCCGGTTCTCAGCAGGTGCAGCTCCCCACCAGTAGATGGAGCCTTCACACCCGGCGCCCTGCTAAGAGTGGATGCTCGTATCAACACGCTTAGCAGGCCTCCCCGGTTACAAAGTTTTCTCTTAAAGCACTAGTACCTTTGGCGCGTGGGAAAATAGGGAAAAGTGGATGTTTTCCCAAACTCCTAAAGTTTCGGAGGCCGGGCCTGACGACAGCTGCCATTTATAAATCTGATCGGCGGCTGTTGTTTCATTTCGGCCTCCGAAAAGGTCAGAGGCCCGCTATTTTCCCACGTGCCAAAGGTATAAGTGGTTGAAAAAAAAAAAAAAAAAAAAAAAAAAAAAAACCAGACGAGTGGTTGCAACATTTCCGTGAATTGGGGTAGCAAGACGTTGGGATCGTGGCTACACCATGATGGGGGGAGGTCTCCTGAAAGTCCCAAGATCTCATGGCTCCCTCCTGAAGCACCAATTAGGGTGCTTGGGATTCAGCTTTCGGCCGCCGGAAAGCCCCACAGCTATGATGCATGGATAACCGAACCCGCGTCGCAGAAGCTCTCTACATGGAACGATAAGCACACATCTCTTTTCGGAAGAGCGCTGGTCATGAACAGCATGGTTATTGGGTCCCTTTGGTACAAATCTGCTATCTGGCCGTTATCTTGCCTTGCGATCAGGTCCCTGAAACAGCGGGTGGCAGTATACTTGTGGTCATGAGAGACAACATGCGATTAGCCGGGTTGCATGGGAGGCGATAGTGTAACCAAAAGCACAAGGAGGTCTATGGATTTTAGATCCCACCACTCAGACGACTGCCCTCTCACTCCATTGGCTGAAACGCATGATTTGTACCCCGAATCTTCTGTGGGAACCATTGGCATTAGAACAATTGGCTCGGCTTGTCCCAGAGGCTCCAACGGAGATACACCCGCTGCCATGGAAAGATGACTTGTTTTGCGCAGTTCCTAGGCCATCCTTTCGTCAGCGAGGCCATTCGGAATGGGCGGCGGCACCCCAGGACCTGAAGAGAGCATTTTTTTGGGTGCAATTGATTAAAGATTGGAGGAGGCTACCGCTGCCCGATAGGACCCCTCCGATTCAATAGGGGAAGTGGCCCGCCAGCTCCTTTTTGGGAACCGTTGGGTCATAGACCACCAAGGATGCGTTTACTCCAGCTCTGAAAGCCCTTGGCGCACCTGGGTAAGTAGAGGGTTGTGAGGGTTTGACACCTTTGGGACAAGGAGCACAGGGACTGGGTCACCGAACAGCAACTTCACCGGGTGTTGCCGCATAGCTACAACATTGCGGAAATGATGGAAGGGTTTCTTTTCTCCATTCCCCTCCATTGGCGGAGGATCCTACGAAAAGGTCCAACCATGGAGGAAGGGGAGTGGGTGGTAATAGATGGGGATGTGGACAGCGTGGGTAATGTGGTGGTGAAGCGCTACCCTGAGTTTCTGCCGAACCTGTTCACACGGGACCAGGAAAATCGGCTGTATAAGTGCGACCCGGATGGGGTTGCCTGGATGGCAAAGGAACGGACTCAGCGGATTAGGGTATGCAGAGAAAAGGACCAATGGGTAAACCTTCAAACCACAAATTGATGTGGAGGAATGGAGTTGCCGAGTCCCCGGGATAGGGAGGGAAGTGAAGTACCGTACTCTCAACACACTAAGCGTTAAGGCTACCTATAGGATGCTCAGATCGAGGCTGAATTTAAAGGATTGGGTTAAGGAACGGTGGGAAAAACATTTAAATGTTCTACAGGAGGCTCTTCGCCGAATCCTATGGTTAAATGGGATGAAAGCTAAGCCAGCCAAAATCGCATCTCTACAGTGGCAGAGTTTCCATCGATGCCTGCCCACTAACACCTGCCTCATTGACCACACCTGCCTTGAGCAAAAAGGCATCGTGTTGCCATGGTGCTCATTCCCCTCACGAAAGGTAAATGAGACCATCGAGCACATATTCCTCCAATGCCCAGTGGCAGTCCTTACTTGGAGGTGGTGGGCCCGGATTTGGAATGAGTTGGGAACTGGGGAAAGATGGCCCTGGGATTGGAGACCTATCTTGTGTGGTTTGTGGACCGTTCAGAGCGCCACACCCCACCCTTCACAACGAACATGTTCGCACTGGGCAGAAAAACAGTCTTGTGGGCCCTCTGGCATCAGCAATGTGTCCTGGTTCGAGAGGGTACAAGCACAGCACAAGGGGAGACTACTGAAACAATCAATAAAACAGAGATCAGGGCCCAGTGGAACAATGTGATCCAAAGGATGACAGGCATTTCCAAAAGGTCGGACATTGAACAACGCATTACATGAGGTGAGGTTTAACGCATACACACCACCCCTCCCAGGAGATAGATGGTCCAAATTGGACCGTCATGAAGACCTGGACCGTTGCGCACCCGCCGGGGGACTTGTCAGAATATGTGTGATTAGCGATAACAACAATGGTCCCTTTGTCTATGAGCCGACCACCCCCCTCTGCCAGCTGCCATTCGAATGGGACATGCGAGGTTCTCGTACGCTCCAGATCTGGCAGTACACAGTTAAAGATGGGTATCGAATAGCAAGGAAACCAGCACACATATCCGAATCGATAAAACTGCAGTGGGCTAGAGACTCTCCCCTCAACACAAAAGATCTCAACACACTCAGATGGGCCACCCACTCGGTTGTTCGCCCTACCAACCTTTTTTTTTTTTTTTCTTTTTTTCCTACCAACCTGCATGCGTTGCAGTGGCAGATTATTCACAGGTACCTACCTAACCCGGACTGGATTGTGTCCAGAACAAATTTGGAGGCCCAGGGAGTGCTGTCTCTGCTCTGCACCTACTGCGGTGGGACCTCCCCCAAGAAACGAGCCACACTCGAACATTGCCTGCTGGATTGCACCATGGTGGCTCAGCTTTGGCAATGATGGGCTGCAGCATGGCATCATCTGGCATCCACTTCCTGTGGGACCTCAAGACTGTTCTTTTGGGGGAAACGCCCCTGCAAGTGGGTCGAGTGGCCAGGTGGACACTTCGGCGTCAACCTGCTGAAAGTAACATGGCTGCCAAGGCTAATGGCCACATGCCGAATGAGATGTGCGCATGAGCACAGGCAGCACACATATGGCGATATGGAGGCTCGAGCCTCGATTCTAGAAACAATCACTGTCAACACACATGCGGCTTGGCAAGAGCTCAGGAACATGCTCCGAAAGGAATCAGTTACAATCAAACAGAATGAGCTCTCCGATAATTTTCGATCTGTCTGGGTGGATAGTGCAGAGAGACTCTGCGAATTGGATCAACACAACCAACTGCCATGGAAGCAGTGGTTGTCGACAGAACCACAATGGGAACGTCTACTGAGAAGCCACTTCCAGTTCCCATTCCAACCGACCAACTTCAGCCTAATCCCGGGCTGACAAGACACAACACACCCCTGGCTCCCCCCCCCTACTCTATACCCCTCCTCCTGTACCCCCCAAAGCCTCCCCCAACCTGTCCCTCAATCCTGTCCCCTTACCCTCCTTCCCCACCCACACCAGTTCCCCATTCCTTTCGCAGAAGGCCGGCCAACCAGGGACCTCCCAGGAAAGGGGCAGCAGAAGAGGTGACTACTCGGAGACAGAAGAGGCAGTCAGCACCCACGTCACGATAATGGACCCAAACCGGATCAAGTATAAGGTGACAGGTGGAATGATGCCATTAGGGCTTAAGGGCTTAAGAGCTTAAAGACCAGGCAATATGAGGAATGGCGGCCAACAGGGTTTAAGGGTCTAAGGGTTTAAAGAGACCTGCCGGTTTTACTGCACGCCAGTCAGATGCAGGGCGCATGAACTGGGTGGTAGTAGACAAAAGTGCAGCCTGGACAATGAGGAGGGACTATTTATGTTTTGTCTGATAGGACCTGCCTGCTAACTAATTGACTCATCAGCAACATCTTATACAGCACATCGCAATATGGAACAGATAATACACTCAGGAACATCCTCATCTTCACCCCACACAGTACTGTAACAAGCCAATGCGCTTTAGCATTTATACAGTTACAGACATAACTACATAAGTTAATAAGTATATGGATGATAAACTGACAGTCAATAGGTTACAGTAACCACACTATAAATGTTATGAGGGTCGGGCCCCCTACCACCCAGCCCCCTCATGCATATTGACAACTCTTGCTTGCATGCTTTCATTCCTCACATTGTACACTACAGGGACGCTGGACCCAATTTCCAGCAGCTGCTGCTCCCCACCAATAGATGGAGCCTCCCCGAAGGTGCTGCTGGTGTCTGCTCTTATCAGCACCCCCAGCAACCGCTCGGGTTGTTTCAACAACAAAAAAAAAAAAAAAATAAAAAAATAAAAAAAAATTGTAAGGCACGGCTGGGGGGGGAACGTGGGGGGAAAATGGTGGGGATAAAATGGGAAGGCTGGCAGCTGGAGGACCAACAGAGATTGGATGCTTCCCAGAAGAACTATCATCTTTGCTTCTACAATTGGACTGTATCTGAGGTCAATACCCCTCTTCCCCCCCCCTCTGAGTTTCCTTATCTGTTTCCCCTCCCTTGGAACACTCGGGTAGATCTGGATTGGTTTGGTGGGAGGTGAGAGGCCCAGGGCCTCTGCTCTGCATGTTCGGGAAGCGACCGTTGCGTGGAGGTGGAGGGCTGTCTCATCGATCTCCAGTCGCCCCCTGGGGTCTGGTGCCCGGGGCCTGCCACGGCACCCTTCGTGCCCTGCCCGAACAAGCTGGGGAAGGTGCCTCCCTCCATTTTCTTTTTGCAACCATGTGAGATTCTGATATCTGAAGTGGTCCTTTCCTCGTAAGAAGCTGCTCCTGCACAGTCAATCCCCTGGTCAGACAGGGCAATCTATGCTCGCAGGCAGTAAGAGTTTTTCTGAAAAAGTTAGAAAACCGCAATGTTTAGGGACGCTGGCGGATCCTGCAATCATGAGTGTTTTCTAAACATTGTGGTTTTCTAAACATTGGGGGTTAGGGACGCAGACAGCTGATGTTGTAAATGACTAGCAGAATCACAAGACTCTGAAAGACAAGGGTGGGGTTTGGGGGATGGGAGGTTTGCTTACCTACATGATTTAGGAGTCAATCTTAGGTGGTAGTACCAGACTGCACTTCTGAGACAAGGGAGGGTAGTATACTGGGTAAATGGGAAAAACAAAGTTTGATTTGGACCCTGATTCCAGTTCACTCAGAAATGGCCGTATGGCATGTGCATACTACCACCATATAGGCAATCAACTTAGGCTACTGTGTAGGTCTAACTGCAGTCTACCTTCCAAAAGTCTAGTCACTACAGGTGGATCCTGCAACTTGTTGTCATCATAACCTCTTTTTTTTTCCTACCCCTTAAGCAGAATTGGCCGCGGGGGGAGGCCGGTGTTCCACTGCACGCCGGAATTGGGTTGAAGTTTTGATGCGGGCCGGCGATCGAGGGAGAGGGGGCGTGCAGAGCGATGCGCGTACCGAATTGTTCACAGTGCGCCAGAAAACGAGAGAGAGCGCCCACGGGGCCCAGCGGCAGCGGGCGTCGATGCGAGGGAATATGTCGAAGCGCACGCCGTCGGATAACAAGAAAGTGTCGTTTTGTGGCCCGCCCCCTTTTTTTAATTCTGTTTTTGGCCGGTTTTCTTTTTTTTTTCGTCCCTTCTTCTGTTTCATTTTTTCGTTTCTCTTTTATTTTTCCCTCCTTTTCTTTCTTATTTTCGGCTCTGTTTTTGGCGGCTTCTTTTTTGTTTTTGGCGTTTTCGCTCGGGCGGCGACAAAACAAAAGAGGCGGCTTCGACAAAGAAAAGCGGGCGGGAAAACGAAAAAAAAGTTGGAGGACCCTCCTGCCCACCACTCACACGCCCGCCCGCCCGCCCGCCCGCCCGCCCACCTGCGCACCCACCTACCCATGCAGACACAAGCGGGCGCGTCTGCCCACCCACCTACCCACACACATGCACACATACGCACACTAATATATATTAGTATTAGTATTTGAAGCTTGCTTACAGTGGTTGTGGTTGGGTCGGGGTTTGAACCCACGCATAGATTTTGAAATACGTAATTGCTCAATCAGATAACCACTCAGGTGGACAAGGTCCCTGTTTGCTTTTGGGGACTGCTTTATTTTGAAGTGTATCCGACGTCAGGCAGCTGGCACGTTAGGATGTGCCGGTGTGTCCGAAACCTAACGTTGCACAATGTGGCAGGAGGGTTCAGTCTTGCAATTTTCAAGCGCCAACTTAGGCGATTTTTCGTGCTCAAAGTAATTAATCAAAAGATCTGAAATTTTCAGATCCTATAGATTAGATTCCGCTCTTTCTAGAAAAAATATTAGAAAAAAAAAAAAAAAACGTGGAATAAACGCCGCGCCGATTCGTTGTGTTTTCGTTTTTTACCGCCCTACGACGTGTGGGCCAACGGAGAAAGTACCCCAACTTCCGCAATTTTTTGCGTTGAGAAGGAAGATTCAAATCTACTGAAAATTTAAGGATCTGCATGTTTGGTCTTAATCTTTCCACAAAAAATGTTAAAAAAAAAAATAATTATTATTTAGACCTCAAAATAAATGTTGCGCCAAATGGTCTTATTTCGCTTTCTTGACACTTTACCTTGTGTGGCACGTGTTTGTATGTCCGAACCCTAACGTTGCACAGTGTGGCAGGTGGGTCCAGTCCTGCAATTTTGAACCACCAACTTTGGGGATTTTTCGAGCTCAAAGTTATTGATGAAAAAATCTGAAATATTCAGATCCTGTAGATCAGATTGCGCTCGTTTTAGAAAAAAATATCATAAAAATTAAAAAAAAAAAAAACGTCAAAAAAACGTCGCGCCGATTCGTTGTGTTTTCTTTTTTTACCCCCTTACGACGTGTGGGCCAACGGAGAAAGTACCCCAACTTCCGCGATTTTTAGCGCTAAAAAAAATGACTCAAATCCGCTGAAAATCTATCGGTCTGCAGGTTTGGTCTTGATCTTTCCTCGAAAAATGCTATTAAAAAAAAAAACGCTTAATTCGAGAAGAAAAAAAAACGTTCAAACCGCTAAATAAATGTCGACCCAGTCACTCCAAGCACCTACCGACCCAACCGCTCCAAGCACCTACCGACCCAGCCACTCCAAGCACCTATACCGACCAAGACACTCCAACCACCTACCGACCGAACCACTCGAAGCACCTATACAGACCGAGCCAGTCCAAGCGCCTACCGACCGAGCCAGTCCAAGCACCTATACCGACCAAGTCACCCCAAACACTTACCGACCGAGCCAGTCCAAGCACCTACCGACCAAGCCAGTCCAAGCACCTACCAACTGAGCCAGTCCAAGTACCTACCGACCGAGCCAGTCCAAGCACCTACAGACTTAGCCAGTCCAAGGACCCACTGACCGAGTCAGTCCAAGCACCTACCGACCGAGCTAGTCCAAGCACCTACCGACCAAGCCAGTCCAAACACCTAA
>BFEA01000111.1:3004942-3020811 GCA_003427395.1 Chara braunii | reverse complement strand
TATTTGGACCCCCCCCGTTTTTCAAGTTTTTCAAATTTTCTTTATGGGTGGGTGGGGCCCGGGTCGCGCCCCCGGAATCCTGACCCCAACTTTGGTCACCCCTCCCCCCCTGCCCGCAATGGGCCTTCCCCGACCGCGGCTGCAGCGGTCATGATTACGGCCCCGCTGGCCGCGGTCATGCCCGCGGTGACCGCGGCCGCTAGGGATACATAGGAAAAGATCCTTAATGATATCTTTCCTGGTTGCCTCCTTGTTTGTTATTTGAAGCGGATTTATGTCATTGGTTATGCCTCTTAGGATGGACTAATTCCTAGTTTCTAACCACATAGTTGGGTCCACAGTCTCAACTATTTGGGGGGCAAGTCTCCTTAATTGTTTCCATGCCAGACTGCTCCAAAGGGTTTAAGGGTTGAGTAATAATTTTTTGATCCATTGAATGAATGGAGAGTGTCATGACTTAGAGAGATGGATCGATGATTCCTAATCCCCCTTCGGACTTAGGTTGGATAACTGAAGACTAGGCCACTCTACTAATGACATTTTTCTTGTCATGATTACCTCTCCACAAGAAGGCTCTAAGTTGTTGATAGAGAGATTTTGTCAATTTGTTGTCTAGGGCCCAGATTGCTGATTTATACCATATGGAGGCTAAGATTACGTTATTAATTACCAAGGATCTGCCTATTGTCGATGTGTGTTTGTTCTTCCATAATTTTAATTTCGTTTGAGCGCTTTGAAAGATAACCTCGCCGTTGATGATAGGTTTCCCTTTTGCTGACAACGAGATGCCTAAAACCCTTATTGGCAGGTCTAGGGGGAAGCCATTTAATACGGGGAGTTTCATGTGGTCTAACTCCGTGATGATGTATTTACCATCCTAGGGTCTTTTCTCCCCAATTGACCCTCATATCTGCTGATCTGCAAAACCTGTTCATCAAGTCTTGTATTGCATCCATGTTTTCTTATGTTGCATCAACCATTAGAGAAAAGTCATCTGCAAATAGGGAACGCATGGCGGCATGAGGATTGCTTCTTCCGGGATGGACGCCACTTGAATTCTTCTAATATCTTTGTGTTGTTTTAGGTTGGTCGCCAAAGCTTCGATCATTATTATGAAGAGGAAAGGTGCTAGTGGGTCACCTTGCCTGACCTATCTTTGTAAATCTATTGGAGGTGTCGGACTGTCATTAACCATCACTCTTGTGGTTGCTTTTTTATGCATGATTGTGATCAAATTCCATCTTCTGAAGCAAGGTCCGAAGTTCATCTTTTCGGGACACTTGTCCAGGAAGAACCAATTCACATGATTGTAGACGTTCTCAAAATCTATGAAGATGAATGCTGCATTATGTTTAGATTGACGTGCAACTTTGATAAGTTTATTTATAAGGAGTATATTATCCTGTATATTCCAACCTGTGATGAACCCTGTTTGTGCAGGGTGAATGATGTCAGCTATGACTTTTAGCATTTTATCTGCTAGTGCTTTTGCAACCAATTTATAAACTACTGTGAGAAGCGTGATAGGACAATAATTACGAATGTTAAGTTTATCTCATTTTTTGTACAAAAGCGTAAGAACCCCTTGATTGACTATTTCTCTCATATCTCCTGCAACCCAGACCGCTTGGTAATAATCCATGAGTTCTTGTGCAAGAGAACCCAACATGGACTCCCAAAACTCTTTTGGGAGGCCATCAATTCTTAGTGTCTTTTTTTCTTCCATGAGGATTAGGGTCTTCCAAATTTCGTCCTTGGTTAATGGAATTTCCGATGTCTCTTTTTGTGCGTTCATGATTGATTTGTTAAAGGGGATTAGGAATTCATCTATTTCTATAACTTTTTGTGATAGGGGAGTAGAAAAGTTTTTTAAAGTGAAGAGATCTTTATAACAATCCCTAGTTATTTTCATGTTGGCTGCCGTTGAGATGACTAAGGGTTCATTACTATTGAAGGGGTTGATTAAAGCCTCTATCCTGATCCTTCCAGATCTAGCTCTGGCCATGGCAAAGAAACGAGCGTCCATATGACCTTCCATCTGATGTTTTTTAAACTTGTCACGTATTTTGAATCCCTGCCATCTGTATTCCATGTATTGTGTAAATGATCTTCCAATATCTGAATCTCTTCTGCTAGTGGCTCCAGGGCTTCGTGATCGTCTGGGTTTTTTTTTTTCTTCTTGTAATTCATGATTTTTTTAATGAATTTCAGTTTCTTGTTGATGTCTTAGTTTTGCCAAGGTTTTGAAGTATTTATTGCATTTACGACCTAGAAAAGCTAGGTCGTTGTGGAACCACGATATGTCATTATCGATGCGGGTTCTCTACTTTCTCCAGAATTTTCATACATCCTTCGGATATTGTAGAAAGTCCTGGTCCTTGAGGTGTGAAGTATTGAGTTTATAGAACCCGTTACCCTGATCCGACTTCTTTCGGAAGGAAAACACTGCCATACGGATAGCATGGTCAAGGCCTGGAAATGAACTTCTAGGTATGATACAGGCGAATTGAAGTCCTCCTTGAAGGTCTTCAGAGACTAAAATAACATCAATCCTTGATTTAGTAGGTATATTAGAATGCCTTCTCGTGAAGCAAGAGAGTCTTGGTGGTAGGGTTTAATCTCCTGAAGGAGTCAAAGAGGTTGTAAGAATTATATAAGTTGGATATGATATGTTCATTAGTTTCTATATAGGGTGGACACGGTGAGGGTATGTTCCATTTATCCAGGTTTTGATCTGGTGCTGCGTTGAAGTCCCCTGCCATTATAACTGGGATGCCTACCGGGAGACGGGGTAGTAAGGATTCCAAAAACGTCTTGCGTTCCCCAATGTCGTTGGACCCGTATACATTCAATATACAGACCACCTCTAATTCCAACATCGCCAATATATGTATTCATCTCCCTTCCTGTTGGTCAACTTCCCAATTAAGTACTTCTACTTTTGAACCTGGTGGAGCCCATATAGCCTCACCTGCGCTCCCTGGTTTAGGAGTGTGTGCCTGGTATGCAGCATTGCACCAAATCTCCTTATCAATGTGGTTGTGGGTTGATGTGTTCATTAAGTGTGTCTCCTGAATGCAGATCACATCTGGCCACTCTGTACCGCCTACCCCTTTGAGGAGTTCTAGAATGGCTTGGCGCTTGGAATTCTTGGCAGGAGCAAGTCCGTTAACATTAAGGGACCTGAGATCCAAGTCTGCATTTCTTTTGAGGAGCTTCCAATTTTTGCTTTAGTTATAGAGAAAGTCAATTAGGTTCTCTTCCTTTGACTTATTACACATCACACTTTATTTCTTCCCAGGTTGCAGTATCTAGAATCCCACCTTTCTTGAGGGAAGCACGTCGTATTAATCTGAGAAGAATGGTGATAATATCCTCCTCAGACTAAACTGATTAGTCTTGATTTTGAGAATTTGTAAATCTTTGATAGCTTATGTATTCATCCATTTCAGGTGGGGAGTATCAGAGACTCTGTATTTCACATATATGTCCCAATCTGCTATTCTCTCAGGACCTGATAACAACGTGAGGGTGGTCCAACCCCCTGAAGGCAATTGTTCCTTTATCAACTTAAGGGCATCATATCTTACTATAGTTGTGTCAGCTCCTTGCAGAGTAATCTCCCCATATTGGGATGGGAATATTGCTGTGAGCCCAACTTCCCACTCACCATCCGTGAACCTAACTGGGAAGAAGACCGTTCCTGGTTTAGATAGGAAGGATTGTTCAACTGCCAGGAAGAGTCGCGCTCTCAACTTTTGTCTTTTGCTGGTGGAATTTGTCGATGATGTAACTCTTACCAGTTGTAGTAACGGCGGGGACTGTGAGATTGTGGGCTCTGTACTCTCAAGCTGAGAGTCCTGGGTTTCCTCGGTAAGATCTATTACCTCATCCGCTGTACTTATGAGATTTAAACTCTCCATGCTTGCTATATGTGCTCCTTACTTACCCTCTTTCATAGTCGCCTGTATGTCCTCCTGACTTACCCTCTTTCATAGTCGCCTGCTTACGATAAGATGAGGTAGGATCATCTCTGCCTAATAGAGAAAATTTTCTACTCTTCTGGTCTGTGTTTGCTACTCCAACTTGGAGGTATTTATTTTCCCCTGTGATTGGGGAGAGAATTTCTACCATCTTTGGTTGTGGGTAAGTCTTGTTTTGGGCCTAACGGACTTGGCATTCCCGGGGGATCTGAGCGGGAGTAATCTCGCTCAGGTTCCCCTTTGCTGGATAGGGTTCATTTTGCAGACTATAGTCATGTGAACAGATGGTAACTCTCCTGTCTGGAGAGTCGGAGAATTCTGGTTGAGTATCTTGTCGGCTCAGCCCTACCCTGGTTGAGCATGGGACCATCATTTGGGCCGTCGTGATCACCGTCTGGGAATCTGTGGCCTTTACTTGATCCGATTCATCCACCAGTAGAAAACTTCAAGTTGATGTTCGTTAGTTCCTCTGGAGAATCCTTCAATTGCTGTTCTGTCAGCGGTAGATTTTCACTAGGAAGATTGGACTGTGGATCGGAAGTGACTGGCCTCTGTGGGAAATTACTACATTGCGACTCAGCAGTGACAGTTATTATTATTATTATTATTATTTTTTTTTTCTGTCTTGACCCATGACTTCTCTTTGGAGTAAGTGCCAACCTCTTCAGCAAACTCATATGAGACCCTGTTTTCTTGGGCAGAGCTAAGCGATGGTTCTGTTTATTCTTCATGTTCTGTTTAAACCGCTTTTCCTTGCTATGATCCATGATTTTGAGTTTTACATGGTTGTCCTTTTTCCTGGCCAATTCCTTGATTCTTCTGACCCCTTTGACAACCCTGGTGACCATCTTGAGATCTTGATCATGGTTGTACTTTTGGCTGGCCTGAGCCTGATTCGAGTCTCTTGTTGGGAGAGGGAGATGCGTTATGGATAGCCTTTCCGATACCTTATGAAGAAGCTTGTCACACATTTCAGACCATGCGGAATCCAAAGGAAGACCAAATTGCAGTGCCGGTTTTAGACTATTGCTACTCAGCAGGAGAGAGGAAATCTGGTCTTGAATCTGATACCAATCCAAACCTAAATTCTCTGAGAACTTGAATTTCAGATTGACAATCAAACACATAACCATCCTGTGCAGGCTGGTCTGCAACTCTGTCAATGGATCATCACCATCCCTTCTGGCTCCCATTACTGAGAAAGGTGAGGCTCAGGGTGCCACAGGGGCATTTTCCACCTCCATCAATTTGTGTGAAAACACTTCCTTCAATTGATCTACTTCCGTATCTTCCCTCCCCTACCTCAGTCCCAATGCCCCCATGGAGCAGTTGGCTTCGATTTGGAGATAAGATGGGAAGGATGGAGGGGAATTCTGCTTTTCCCGATGCTGTGGTTGATCCGTCTGTTGGACAGAGACCCCCCGTGGAGACTGTTGTGTTCGCTGAGACAGAGAGTCCAGCTGCAGTCGATTTCCTTGTTGCATCTATTGCATTTGAGGTGTTTGCTGTGTTTGCTCTATTTGATGGGTTTGATGTACTAATTGTTGTTGTGACTGTTGTGTTTGTGGTTGAGCGGGAAGTTGGTCCTTGTTTTTTTTTTTTTTTTTTTTTTTTTTTTTTTTTTTTTTTTTTTTTTTTTTTTTTTTTTTTTTTTGTTAAAAATTTTTTTTTTTTTTTAATTTTTTTTTTAAGGCCTTTTTTCTTTTTTTTTTTTTTTTTTTTTGTGGGCATTGCCTANTTTTTTTTTTTTTTTTTTTTTTTTTTTTTTTTTTTTTTTTTTTTTTTTTTTTTTTCCGAAGGCCCTTGTGCAAGACCTCTATCCTGGTGGTGGTAAGAGAACCACCGGGACTGAGGCTTTGCCTAGCTGGCCGCTCCTTTGTTCTGGGTTTTTGGATTTCTTTTTGACCTCCTTCCATTCCAGATTTCCCAATTGAAGTCTCTTTTGGAGATATGCATCTGGTGAAGGGCCCAAAGTCATGCTATGTACTGATTGAGGCTCTATTCTTCCTCCTTCCTCAGTCGGTGTCAGTTGTCTGATCTGCTTTGGTTGGGGGTGCTCCTTTTGCTGGATGGGCTGGTTGTTCTGGTTTGGCTGGTTTTGCTTGATCCTGCTGGTTTAGTTGATTCTGCCTGTTGTGTTGGTGGTTTTGTTGTCCCTGCTTGCCCTGATTCCCTTGCTTACCCTGATTACTGTGGTGAGGCTGATGAGAGTGGTGTTGAGGCTAGTGTTGGATGTGAAGCGGTGGCATCCAGTCTGCGGGTGGGCGGGGCGTTTTACGATGATCACTTCTACCTTCCCAATACCAACCTATCGGCACTCCCATAGAGTTGACTCATCGTTGTACACCCAACCTTCATGACCCGGTACTCCCGGTGTCCATCGATGTGGGCGCAGTGGGTCTTTGTTCAACCTTTGTTCTGTTAGCGGAGCGTGTTGGGGGTGCCGAGGGCAGGCGAATTCTGTACTTAAGTGCCCGTATGCTTTACATTTGAAGCACCGGGGTCTGAACTTGTGGGCTGTATGAATTTGGTAAATCCTCCCTCCCATCTTGTAAGGAATTATATCATCCAAAGAGAATGGTTGTTCCTTTTGCAATTCAAGAGCAAGCATAAGATAATCGTCCCTCTTTGCAATGTGGGTTGAGAGCGGTTCTATAAAGTCAACTATTTTGAACTGTTGCTCAAAGTCATGAACAAAGGTTGCTTGTACTTCTATTGGAATATGGCACAACTCCACCCAATAGAAATCCCTCATTAGCCGGTCTCTTCTTTCTTCCGGACTAATCTTCTTAGGCAACCATGGATGAATTCTAACTTGTGAGGTCTCCCAAAACAGTTTTTCCAGCTATCAATCATTTTTTTTTCATTTTCGAAAAGACAAAGAATTGTGAAAACTGTTGGGGAAATAGGCTGAATTAGGAAAAATTCAGAAACCGCTTCTCAGCAGCTTCTGTGCTTTCCTTCATTTGCTCCAGTCTCTTACAAATCCATTTAATCTTGTCATTCGCTGATCTGTTTGCATTTTCATTATAAAAAATTCAATTACTAGCGTGTTTTGTATATATCGCATCCCTATGTGGCAATTTCTCTGCTGGGTAGGATTTCATCAGAGTTTTCCTTCTTCCTTGTTCTACCACTTTCTGTTCTGAAGGGAGGAGGAAAAAAGTAAGAAAGTAAGCCCTTGCTGAAGAGAGGTTCCTACTAGGGATCTTCAATTCCTCTGTTGGAGCTCTAGGTGGGCCTATGGTTGGCCTGTTCACGTTTAACGTCTTATCCAAAAATGTCGATTTTACTCTTTGTGCCCATGTTTCCCTTGGCTGTTTGTTGGAATTTTCCACTTTGTCTGCATGGGCACTTTGATCCTTCATATTCTGTTGCCACTTTCTTTCTTCCTCGGTGAGAATTTCTTCTTGATCTTGCATTATCTTATCTTTTGTGGTTGTCTCCTTCCCTGGCAATTTTTCTGAGAGTTGTTCGTCTGATTCTTTTTGGAGCAAGTGAGGCTGTTGTTGTTGGTGATGTGAGTTGTTGTGGTCTGGGTGGAGGGAGCGAGGTGACTGATGATCACCTGACTGTGAGGATGAGGACTCCCTCCACTCGGTTTGGAGTTGCTGTTGTAGGCCTCTCTGGCTAGTGAGGGGCGGAAACTGAATTTGATGCACTTCTTGGGAGTAGGTCAACTGTCTCGGGTTTTGTTGTGATCCCTGTTCCCTGGGATAACCATTTGGCAGCATTTTTCGATGTCCAGATGTTGCTGTCTTGATTGTTTGTTGGCATTATCCTTTGCTGCATCGGGATGGGCACACTGAGTCTGGCAAATGGGAGCGTCCCCAGCTGCCTGAACAGGTTGTGATGCATCGCCCCTTGATAAAACAAGAGAGAGTTCTGACCTTTTACTCTCTTTGAAGTCATCTTAATCATTTTGTATTCACTAACAAACTACGGGAGAGTGGATGATAAGGATGACCTGAAGGGGACAGTGGAGGTGAGAATTATGTGGTATGTGGGACTTATTGAGAGAGGATGGACGGTTTGGAAAAACAGGGTAGAACGGGGGGTTGTGGCTGCTTGTGAGGGAGACAGAAGTGATGAGTATAGCGGTGAGTAAATGTGGTAGAGTTGGGTGAATTTGTGTGGAAAGTGAGACCTAGGAGATGGGCTGGGGAGATTGGGAAAGCAGGGGACGAAAGTTCGAGAAGTCACGTGTACGCGGTTAGTGAGTGATGGGGGACAGGAGGGAGGGGGAGAGAGGGGGGGGAAAGGTGCGGACCCGCGGAACCAGGAACATAAAACCTGATGCAGATAGTGATGGGGTGATGAAGGAGACATACCAAATCTCGGATCAGCTGGGCCGTTACTTAGGTGAAAGAGTGCAACTACAAAATTTGTGAATTAGTTCTTTTCCGATGTGTTACTTGTGGTTGTCTCAATTCAGCAGGTCCTGGCTGGAGAGTATGTGTTTCGTGGGGGGAATAAGGAAGAAAACAAAGCAGGGGAGTTGGAACTAGGGGTGGGGAAACACACCAGGTCCTTTTTTGACCTGTCAGCACCTCTTGTATTTTGCTGCTTCTTCCATACAGGATGCTATTCTCGAAGTGATATTTCCCTTGCCATCTTGACATGCTGCCTTCCCCTCGATCTCTTTCCCCTTCTTCTATTCCAGACCTAATTCCTTGTCTATGACTTCACCCTTCTGACCTAAAGCTTTCGGTGAGAATGAGGGAGGAACAAGAGAGGATAGACTCTGACGTGGGATTGGCTAACCCTGGCCTGCTATCCTTGCAGGATTCCTGTTGAGTTCTCAAACCTACTGTAATTGGATGTAGCGCTATCTGAGCCTATCTCGCCTGGACTTCCTTCTGTATATGACAAACATGACCGTCTATCGAGGAGGTAGGAGCTTTGACTTGACTTTGATTGACTCCTTGGAGCCCTTTGCCAACCACTGTATTCCTCTGTTAAGAGGACTCCAGATACTAGCACTCCTCTCCCAGCGGTTTGTAAATAGAATTTCGTTTGACTCAACTTTGATACTTCATCGTCTTCTAATGTTGTCGTTTTTTTTCACACACACTTCCGTTTGGTAGGCAATACTCCGCTATACTCCTGCCATTCAGGAATACTCCCTAGTGAAAAACCAGTATATGCCTCCACAAGGAAGGCGCACTCCTCTCCCGGCAGTCTGTAAATAGAATTCCGTTTGACTCAGCTCTGACACTTCATCGTCTTCTGATGTTGATGCTCCTTTTCACACACACTTCCTTTTGGCAGGCAATACTCCGCAATACTCCTGCCACTCAGGAAAACTCCCTAGTGAAAAAACAGTATATGCCTCCACAACGAAGGCCACCGCTCAGGAGTAATAAGCTCGGAACACTTGTCACAACCAATGACATGTGTCAGGAACTCGCTGCACGTCAGCCTGTGACGTGTACAGTTCCAAGATGCCCGCCACGCGCGTGTGTGTTAAGCGCCAATTGGTCCACCACTCCAGGCTGTTGGTGGGAGACAGACAATCTCAAGAAGAAGAAGAAGAAGAAGAAGAAGAAGAAGAAGAAGAAGAAGAAGAAGAAGAAGAAGAAGAAGAAGAAGAAGAAAATGAAGATTCTAAGTCACGACCGCACTTCTGAGTCACATCACACCTCTCCTTATGCCAGAGACAGAAATTTCAGCACCCGAAACCCAGGCGTCCAGATGACCAGGGGGAAAAAAAGGAAAAGCAGTTTGAACACAACCAAGTATCAAGTCAAAAAAACAGTCTCAATTCACATGGAGCGTAAGCCTTAGGGTACCTCAGAGCCACACACAGTCAGAAGCAGGCAGCTCACAGAGTTCCTACAAACAGCCAGTGTCAGCGCACCACGAAAGGCATCTAGGTACTATATGTACCACATACCGGTACCAGCACCCGTACAAGAAAGAGGGATCCATTCACTGGGATCGACCAAAAACCGGGGGCCCGGACCTCATCAGCTTAAAAAACAGCTGAGAACAGTGTGAAAGGCCGCCTCACCGAAAGAGCACTTAAAAATCCTAATAAGGCCCTGGATGCTCCCTGGGGTTCCCATCGTGGGTAAAGTAAACAAACAACAAAAAACAGGCCCAGTAGGCCTGCTCGGCAACCCCTGGCCGGTATCGCCCACCTGCTGAAGCAGGTATCGCACCTGCTGGTGGGTGCAGCTTCCGCATGTTCCCTCCTTGCTTGAGCACGGATGTGGCCGCTACCGGGTTCCCCATAATACTATAATGACAATAAAAAAGGCCTGAATGGCCGTCCTGTCAAGAGGATGTGGTTCCATGTGCAGTTGGTAATGTATAAGAGATGCATGAGCCTGTTTCCAGCAGGAGCTGTTCACCGTCAACATATCACTGATATCAGAATGCTCAATAATGGGCCAACCAGCTGCTGGAGGATGCTCTTATCACCCCCAGTAACAGGTTCCCTCACCACACAGTCTTCAAAATAAAAAGATAAATAAAGAACAAAAAAAAAAAGAAGAAAGAAAGAATAGCAAAGAGCACCACTGGGACTACGCAGATTCAGTTAAACCACCAGTACCGAGATGCGGTGGCCGGTGGGGCTTGGCCTACAGGACGAAAAAGGCTGGCATCACCAGGCAAATACTGCAGCACGCCAGTTCGGCTGAAATTGGTGTGCGGCATCAGGAAAGAGAGGCTCAGGGCATACTCACACGGCGACCCCAAATCCGTAAAATAAGCGGATGTGGGAAGGGCCGATTCGAGGTTTTGGGCATGGTTCACGTCACACTTCTGTGCCTTTTCAGATGGGACAAGGTCGGGGCCGTCTGGAGAAATGGGGATTTGGTACTTGACTGGTCACAGGGCGCCATCCACAAATTGTGCAAGAACTTTTGTGAACGAATTTTTGTCAAATTTTGAAAAAAATGCAAAAAACGAAAAGGGCATTTGTGGTCACCTCTAGAGGTGACCGCAAAAATCCCTTGCCCTGCGGCTTCCCAGGCCGCTGACAAATGGGCACAGGAATAGTACATTTGCGAATTTGGTAGATCCGTGTGACCTGCCTTTTCCCCTTTTTATTGGGATTTTGGGATTACAGGTCCCCGTGTGAGTATGCCCTCAGACATACTGGTGGTGGTTTGAACCGCCACTCCACTCGGGCCTGGAGACCCCTAACAGCATGCCAAGCTTTGCCCCTCTGGCAGCACACTTTTCTTTTCTGGCTGGCACTGCCAGCCATTGTGGTTCAGTAGGCCCGAGGTGCAAAATTTTTGGAAAAAAAGATGAACTTTTTCCCACAAGCGGAGGGGCATGTACTGGTGGCATCAGTCCTTCCAAACAATGGTTGGGGTAAACGTGGAGGCTGAATGATTAGACATACCAAAAACTTGCCTGCTCCGTGTTCAATATATCAATGATGAAGAAAACTGTCAGGGCACCGCAGACGGGTCCCAGCAACTGGTACTGAGGCCACCCTGGACTTGATTGTCGTGAGATGTATCCAGCCTTGCCGTAAGTGCAGTCGTACACATTTACGACAGTGGCAATGTGAGTCTGCCCTGAGCCAGCTTGCGACCGGCCGTCTCAGTCATGGTGGTGGCCAGCCAATTGTAACAGGCTAGACACAGGGAGAACTGCGTCGACAAAATAAAATATTAGGGGCAAGTACATTGATGTCACTTTTGGGCCCGGTTCCCAGCACGTGCTGCTCCCCACAAATAGATTGGAGCTTTGTCCCAAAAAAAAAAAGAAAAAAAACAGATGTCACTTTTGACAGGGAAGCTGGGCCCGTTTTCCAGCAGGTGCAGCTCCCCACCAATAGATGGAGCAACCAGGGACACTTACTGGAGGTGGCTGCTCATACCACCCCCTCTAGTAGAGGTCGCTGGCTTTTTTTTTTTTTTAAAAGGAGAAAGGAGTAAGTACGATCATGTCACCTTTGAGTATCGAATGGGCAAAAAAAACACGCGTTGGCAAAGAGAACCGCACCGAGTTCGAAAAGGCAACGGAAGTACCGACTGCCGTGGTGTCGGACCGAGTGTGATGTTTATAGGGGTCGGGAAAAGCAAAAAAAATCAAATGCCCAACGGATACTTTTGGACTGCAATCGCTCGTTTCGAGTTGGCGCGTGGTTTCTTTGTCGGCGCAAGTTTTTTTGCCTTTAGGGTTTCAAAACCTGCCGTGTCCGGTGTTATTTCAAACGAAAAAGAGGCACAGGTGTCATAACTACAGGGTTCAGTCATGGTGTCAGACAGGACAACAAAAGGAAAAAGGGCCCAGCGGATCCTTTTCTACCGAAATTGCCGTTTCAAACTTGCGCGGTCGCACCTTGATATCTTCGTGGGCGCGTGTTTTTTGCCGTCGCAAACTCAAAACCTGCCGCATCCGCACTTGTTTCAAGATATTAATTTCTGATGGACAAGACATCATGCCAAGATCTCCTCGGAACACTTGTGTCTGCCCACAAACAACTGGCTGGTGGACCACACGAACCTGGAATAACAAGGTAGAGTGACGCCAGGGTGCAAGAGGTGTCTCCAGAGCTACCTGTCATAGAAGAGGGAAGAAAGGGTCAAACACATTATTCTACAATACCCCTCCTTGGTCCTCAGGTGGAGGTGGTGGGATAGAATATGGCAGCAGATGGTCCCTGGGACAATGCCCGTGGGACTGGCGGGCCATTTTGACAGGTTAGTGCCCAAATCTACAAGGCACCCAATTCATGGAAAATATGTTATATCGGGGCAGGACTGTCCTATGGACCCTATGATGGGCGAGATGTATCCTGGTCATGGAAGCGTCAAGGGTAGAGGGAGGTGAACTGACCGAGCAGACCAAACAATATATCCAATCGGAGCTTACCATCCAATGACAGAAAATCCCATGGACCAAGTGTGCAAGCAAACCAATCATAGTCTATCCCCAACATACAACACCATGGACGATTCCTTGGGTGTTGCACAGACAGTGTCTCTAATAGCATACTCGCGTCAGCCCAAGGGGTTATGCAAGTGACTGTGCGTTACGTGAACACCCGCCGGTGTCTCTGCACAGAGGCACGGAGTTTTGAACCTGCAACCTTGGACCACAACGTGCGTTGACAACCGGTGCTCTAACCACTGAGCCACAGGCCACTTGCACTTGCATGCTCCGACCATCGTAAGCCAGGGCTGAGTGGTGCTCCTGCTCAACCCTGGTGGCCACAACTGGTGTCTGGTCAAGTGACCCCGCCAAGATGGCTGAAGAGTGATGGCCGTGAGTGGTAGACACTGAGGTAGGACTGGGGGAGTAGGGGTGCGTAGGGGAGAATTGAAGAGAGGAGATTTAGGACAGTGTCACGGTCTCATAAGAGTTAGGACCCGGAAGAAAAACAGCAACTAATTGAATCCACAGGGGGCGCAGTGCTACCGGGAGCGCTGCGCCCCACCCGGGCCGAAGCAACGGAGAGCGGATGCGGGTTGGGGTGGAAGGCGTATAGGTCGTCAACGTTGAACATGCTTATATTTCGGTAAGTAGTAGGCCCTCCCTAAAGTTTCTTTCGAATTCCATTTCGTGATCTTAGTAAAAATCGCACCTCATCATATAACTTCCCTCAATCCCAAATAAAACAGGGAAGGCAGGGTTATAAAAAAACAATTTATCTAAACCGGATCGATAAATAGAAGGGCACCAGACATAAGTGTCACCTAAATTGTGATCCAAAGGAGATCGAATCAAACCAGACAGTTTTTGTAACTAGTTCAAGACTTCGTCCACATCTCAGTTGGAGGGAGAAGAAGAAGAAGAAGAAGAAGAAGAAGAAGAAGAAGAAGAAGAAGAAGAAGAAGAAGATGAAGAAAAAGACATAGAAAGAGTAGGAGAAGAAGATGAAGATAGGCTGTTGAAACATAGTGGAAGGTCATTTCGGGAGAAGACACCGTCATGCAAGTGCAGTAGGGAGTGAATAGATCGAAAAGCTTCACAGATACAACGACCTAGTAGAGGAGCAGAGTTAGATTGAGAGAGACCTAGAATATTTCGAGAATTAGTCATCATCTAAGGAAAGAAGTCAACATCATAGATTCGAAAAGACACACGACCCTCAAGCCTGAGAAAAGACTTATCACAATTTTCACAATCACAAGTGATCTGTTCGGATCGTGCGGCCAAGCGGAAGGTATGCACAACATCACCAACGGTTCAGTTCTTACACCAAACAATTTTCATTTGTCGAATGATCAGATCCTTCCTAGCAACCGAAATATCCAAGCAACCTACCAGTCTCAGATGATATGAGAGCATACGGACCTCGGACTCGCATATGAATAACTTAGAATAGCAGCAACCAATCGTGAAGTAGCATGGACTCAGAAACGGTATACGATGACGGCGACATTCCATACTGCGGTCCACCAGGTGACGCTCCTAAATGGAGACAACCAACGTCTGAGATTCCTGAGAGACCAAATACGTAGGAACTTCGGAGGTTCCGGGCATTGAGCCTCTATCTGCTACTCACTCTCACTGCATCTATGTTGAATTGTTCGTACCAATTAGCTAGAGCAAGACTATATGAATAAATTGCATGTAGGCATAAAGTAGAAGGTAGGTAGCATGGAGTACAGGCACACGGGAGGAACATACGCTTGATAGCTGGGTGGATAATCGAACCTGGCCCCTTCAAACCATGCTCTCTGGGGCAGTCAATTGGACGCCAGGTGATTGGACCGGAAGGTGCAACAACGTCAATGATTGCTGCAAAAGTCTTGCATGAATGACAAGAGCAAACTCATCTGTTTCTGGCACTGTGATGATTATGGAAATACCATGACCCGCGTATTAGACCAAGGATTGCTACATCACCATCGAGCGAGGGGTAGGCATGTGATTGCTGATGACGGGGATGCCGCTTCTACCATCATCCGCACCCTATATCATAGCAATGAATGCAGCAACCGTTATTAATGAGGTTCCAATGACATCTTCAAGAGGGGAGCAAGTTATAGCACTTACAAGGTATGCACGAACCGGAGATAGTAACCGAGATGAGGCTAGCAAACGACACACTACTCACCGGAAGCCAGGGTCATTGAGCCTCGCTTATGAGGACATACAGAGGAATATCATTACCTTTCCCAACTTTGTATCTCCCTGCAATACATATACCTCCCCATATTGTTTTTTCAGGGCTGACAATTGTGGTTAATAAGAAACGTGTCCTCACATCGGTGATTGCAAAAATACACGAGGAGTGTGTGTATAGGACCGACTGGGAGAAAGAGCAACATAAAAAATTTGGTATTTTTGGGAGTCAAGTTTGACTCCTTTCTTCTCGAAGTTCTTCAGTATATCAACAATTGTTGATGTGTTGTTATGGAAGGAATCTCTATTTTCATAAGGAATCCAATTAAACCAACATTGGTCTTGCAGTCAGTCTGGGGGCATCACCAAGAACAACAAAAACTCAACGTTAAAACTTTGTTGGTCCAATGTTGAAAAACATGTTGGACTATTGTTGGTCTGTTGTTGAACTCTTGTTGAACTCTTGTTGAAAAACTGTTGAAAAATTCTTGTAACTCTTGTTGATCAACATTGGTGTGTATTTTCAAAAAAAAAAAAAAAAAAATCATTAATAATTCAATTATGTCACTTGTAAATTATTGTTGCTCTTTTTCATGTTTTCATTTGCGGATGTGATACGTAATTATGAATAATGACAAATGACAAAATTATATATAAAACCCGAATCGCATGTATTATCGTGGTTTTTTATTTTTTTGCAGACCCGAAAATATGTTAGCAATCGTGTGACATCTCTAGTATTATATTCACTCTGAGTTGAACAATTGCATGTTTTAGAGCATAACTTGATAGAGACTCTTTCTTGATGCATTGACTCTTTTTTTTTTTTTTGTCTCTTTTTTTTTT
>BFEA01000111.1:2976925-2995553 GCA_003427395.1 Chara braunii | reverse complement strand
CACACACACACACACACACACACACACACACACACACACACACACACACACACACACACACACACACACACACACACACACACACACATAGTTTCAAACGGTTTGACCATGCATGCCTTTTTAATAATTAGACACACTACAATATTACAATTTTACTCAAATTATGAAAATATCGACCGAATTTCTTCCACCTTCTCATTTGTAATGATGTGATCCCCCCTTAATAGTTCCCTTCATTTGCGCCTCAGTTGGCGGATCGGGTCACATATCAGACGGTTTCTTATACCACTATTATATATTCACGGACTTTGTTTACAAATGGCAACAGACGAATAGTTGTGTTATTTTACCCTTGAATTGTTGGTGTCGTTTCACATGATTGTTACGCCTGGATAGTTGCACCACCTACCAAAATATCATATGTCAATCTATTCTTTATACATCATTATGAGAGAATTCAAAGGGAGGCACGTTCCACCTAGAGAGGAGAAAAACGTATGCGAAAGCAAAACGTCGAATTGATTGTCGTCCTCTTGCCTAGGGATATCGTAAACCTTGCTTCCAAATCTAAATATGGTCATATCAAGTGTCGATCCATAAACCCCTTTCGACAAAACGAATACCGACTTCCCCGACAACCCTGTGAGTTGTTCAGGGTCTCCACAACTTGGCATGAGATTGAAGCAGTCCACAACTTTGCGCCTGAAGTCGATCGTCATCAGAGCCTTGTGTGCGACCCTGTCAATGTGGTCAGGAACGAGGATAAAGTTTGTCTCCTCTATTTTGTAGTCACTTAACCATCGACCAAGTTGCCCATATATCTTTCGTCAGTCATTCCTACGTAATGTCGGAAAGAAGAATGAATTCAGGACGCATATTGCTGAGACATCTTCTCTTTCTGCCATACACTTCGAATTATCATCTTTAAGCAAGTGCGTATAGAAGTTAAGTATGTTGTCACCAAACCCTGAATATGGCTCCATAACCACGATGAAATCGTTGAAAGTCATCCTGATTCTGCATGATGAGTCGTTCGTCAATTCCGGAAACACCCCTTCGGTTACTTTGTCATCCTATACCAACGCCATTTGGTAACACCTTAATGTTTGTAACTCTTCCGGGTTCAACTGCTCCGTTGTTACTTGAAAACACGCTCGTTGGACAGATGATTTGACACTACAAGATAAGAAGATTTGTGAAAGTCAAAGAATATACGATATAAAAACAATAGACCGCTATATTTCCACCATGATTTGGATGATAAAAAAAAACACCCGCCAACATTTATATTTTTCATTTCAACGTCAAACAAATGTTTAATTGATCACTTGATAAACTATAATATAAGGAATCGAAAATCAACCTGAAAAGAAGATAACATCAGAACTACCAATCTTATACCATCTGGTATGTGAAACTTATCCATCCTTGTTGTCTTGCATCAAAGCTACAAACAGTAGAAACACACATAGTAACTAACCTCATGTATCCTCCCCAAACTCGTGCATTTGTTATCTTAAACGACCACTACCTTTCATAGTTGTAGTCCCAGTTGGGAAAATGATCTCACTCAAAAAGTTCGGGGGTCAGGGTGAGGGTTGGCAAAAAAAAAACGTTTGGACCTTGTTGGCCCTATTGGGGAAAAAAAGAAAAAGAAAAAAAAAATGAAGAGTTGAAAAAAAGGACGTTAGGAAAAACGATGGAGGTGTGCTCACAGTAGTGCTTTGAGGAATGCATCTGTCCAAAATCATTGCTAGTTTCGGTTTTTTTTTTTTTTTTTTTTTTTTTTTTTTTTTTTTTTTTTTTTTTTTTTTTTTTTTTTTTTTTTTTCCTAATTTAGTTTTAGTGTCATACCAATGAGGCGGGACGCTTTCCATGGATAGCTGACACTTGCAACCCATATACTCAAGATTCTGTATGTATCCGCTTTTACGTCCGAAGAGTTGTTGCTGTTTTTCCT
Organism: Chara braunii; assembly: GCA_003427395.1. NCBI lineage: Eukaryota > Viridiplantae > Streptophyta > Charophyceae > Charales > Characeae > Chara > Chara braunii. The sequence continues at coordinate 2,993,593 of BFEA01000111.1, read as the reverse complement.
TTTTTTCCCTTACTGCCTTATTTTGTTGAGGGTTGTAACGCTCGTTCGAAGGGCAGATTCTCACATGTAACCAATGTTCTGTATTCAGTTGCTTTCACGTTCAAAGAGTTATTGTTTTTCTCTTGTCTTTTCTTTTCTTTTCCTTTCCTTACTGCCGTGTTTTGTTGAGGGTTGTAATGCCCGTTGGGAGGGAAGTTCGCACATGTACCCAATGTTTTGTATCCAACTGCTTTCACATCCAAATAGTTTTTTTTCTTTTTTCTTTTTTATTTCTTTATTTCCTACTGCCGTGTTTGGCTGAGGGTCATAACGCCCGTTGGGAGAGCATACTCTCACATGTGCCAAATGTTCCGGTCCAACTGCTTTCACATCCCAGTGCAGTTGTTTTTTTAAATTGTTTCCTTTTCTTTCGTTTTTTTTTTCTTTTTTTTTTTTCCATTTTCGACGAGTACTAGAAAAGAAAATACAATGGGAACTAGACTCAGAAGAACTTGGTGCGTAGATAAATTAAGGGTCGGCAAAAACAAGCTCGGAGGTAGTGGTGGTTTAACGTCTTCTTTGTGTATGCAAGATTTTGTATCCAACCGCTTTTACATCCAAAGGGTTGTTGTTGTTTTTCCTTTTTCTTCCCCACTACCTTATTTTGTTGAGGGCAATAACTCTCGCTGGGAGGGCAGATTCTGACATGTATCCAATGTTCTGTATCCAGATGCTTTCACGTCCAAAGAGTTGTTTTTTTTTTTTTCATCCCCCCCCCCCCGCTACTGCCCTGTTTTGCTGAGTATTGTAATGTCTGTTGGGAGGAAAAATTCTCACATGTACCCAATATTTTGTATCCAACTGCTTTCACGTCCAAAGAGTTGTTGTTGTTTTTTCCTTTTTCTATTTCGTTATTTCCTACTGTCGTGTTTGGTTGATAACTATAACGCCCGTTAGTAGACCATACTCTCACATGTGCCCAATGTTCTTGATCCAACTGCTTTCACGTCCTTAGTGCAATTGTTTTTTTCCTTTTTTTTCGTTTTTTTTTTTTTTAATTTGTTTGTTTCATTTTCGACGAGTACCAAAAAAGAAAATACAATGGGACCCAGGTTCAACAAAACTTGGTGCGTAGTGAAAATCAGGGTCGGCAAAAACAGACTCGGAGGTAGTGGTGGTTTAACATCTTCTTTGTGCATTCAAAATGAATAACATACAAGTATCGCTCTATAAAAGGTGTATACAATAACCCCGAGGATTGGGGCTGCACATGACACGACATCAACAAGACGCCGTACCATCCTGACAAATGATGATTTTGCTACGCCGATACAACATTCGTTGGATGCCATTTTTTTTTTCTCGCTATTATTCAACGTTGTTATGCAACATAATGGACTAACAAAGAGGTTTATACCACACATAGTAATAAGCCGCCTTCACATCCCATAATATGCGCCTGCCCCTTGCCGCACCCTCATGGACACGGTGTTTGAGACACGTCGTATGCAAATACATCTACATTCACATCATGTCGTCTTGTATGGATTGATGGATATAGGATAGATAGTTAGACAAATATATATATATATATATATATATATATACACACAGAGAGAGAGAGAGATAAAGTTTTGCTTTTTTTCACACGTGGTCAGGTTTACCTTCTGAGTCCAACTGGTCGGCGAGTTTTAGGGCTTTGTTGTGACACTCTTGTTTTTTTTAGAGTTGTGTTCATTTCCGTGTTTTTTAAGTGCAAGGATTGTTAATCTAATTTTCCGTTGTTATTGGATGAACATTTTATGTTAATAACCTCGCCCTCTTTTCTGTTTGGTATTCCTTGTCTTGTTTGAGATGATAGTGGCATTATATCTTCAGAAGAAAATGCCTCACTATCCACGTACATTATGCTCCTTGTATTTTATTTCGAAAAAGCGGTAGAGGGGTCAGTGTTTTATATGATGCGGCACACCTGCCTGACATGGTGACGTACGACCCGTATGTGAAGAAGGGTAATGAAGTGACCTAGCGTTTTGTCGCTTGTCTGTGCGACTAACTTCTGTCCTCACTGGATTCTACCTCTTGCTGGGATTCTAGAGGAGGCTGCTCTAAAATGTCTGATTGGTGTCTGCCGTTTTCGTCTCTCAAAGCATGGGACGACTGTTCTCAAACGTCAGTGTATTCATTAGCTTCGAGAGACTGAACTTCCTCTTCGACGATCTCTATATTAGTTTCTCCGGCTGATTCTCTCGGCCACTGCATGTCATGCTGCGTTTTTTGTTGTGCAGCCTCAATTATTGGTTGCTCTTGCTCGTTGTCTTCAAGACTTGTGATATTTTCCCACGCCGAGCAAGCAACCCTCTATAATTCGTTCACGCAATCGGAGGCAACGCCGACAACTTTTGTAGTTACCCGCTCCTCCAAGCCCTCCGATCGGGATGAAGAGTTCTCTCTCAACGATATACTTGTCTTCATCATTCCCTTGTCGCCTTTGTGTCCACCTGTTCGTCCCAACACCCCCACAGGGACAGTTATTGTCGTTTTCAGATGGACGACGTTTTCAAGCCCGCTGGCCAAGTCTTGCAATTCATTCACGTCGTTCTGTTCACCCTTGGGGTCTCCTTCCACCTCAATTTCCTGCACAGTCATGGGTTCTTCCGTGAGTCTTGTCAACTTGTCAAAACCTTCTCTACCATCGGGTCGATTTGAACTCGTTATGAGGTGAAGATTTTCTCTAATACCGTACGCTGTCTCAGTGTCGTTGCAAACTTTCTGTTCAAATGGACCGATACTAGCTTCACCGACCTGCATTGTTGTTTCGACCCTTTGTTTCGTCTGTTACCTTTTCGTTATCCTCTTCTTGTGATGCACATTCAATAATCCATTCGACCTCGTCTTTCGATGTTGTCGAAAGGATCCTTCAGAAGCTCGAATATGGAGTCTCCATTTGCATCTATGTCATGTATCGATGACGATGAAATCAGTCTTCTAAGACGAGCAGTTACTTGCTCCCGTGCTTGTTTTTTGGAGACGGTCCTCGTCAGACGATGTCTTATTAACCACTCGACGTTGATGACCATTTTCCGTTGTCCTTCCTTTATTTCTGGCATGAATATGTCGCTATGCTGCCACATGTCATGAGACCATTATCCTTCTGTCGTGAACTGGTGATGTTGCTTGAGAAACACTAGTGAGATGGGTGATGCTGAGCCAACATCGGTTGGCACCGTCTCTCCTGGAGACACTTCGAACTCTCTGTCCTCTAGTAACTCTTGCCCAATGTCCAGGTTCCTGAAGCGATACTATGTCCGCACTATGCTCTCCAACCTCATCCTTGTCCACGTTGATACTGACATTCCTCACTAGTATAGCTTGTACGTCAATGTCCTCGCTGTCTGTGTCCTTGTCTCTAACGTACGGATCAAATTTATCTCTCCCACTGAACAGTCGCGCAGAGTCATCTATGCGGAGGACCTTGCACTTTTGTTCGAACCACAAAGTTTCACACCTTGGCAGAAAAGTGTAGGAGGACCCAACTAAGTCTTTAACTTTGTAGTATTGTTCAAATTTATCCATTGCAGCAAGCTGCTGTTTGATGTAGTCGTTATCTTGTGGAACATGTCATCTTGTGGAACATGTTACGATCTGGCAATCATTCTACCCACAATTTCTAGTAGTTGCATTTGTTCTACTCCTCCATCACCATTATCTCAATGAATCGATTGCAAAGTTTCATCATTGCATGATCACTTTCACAAACGAAAACATGGAAACCGGATTCTAGCAATTTCGACACTGCGCCAGCTTGCACCTTCCCCGAGATGAGAATGCCATCACCGTCCTTCAGGAAAGAAGAGCATTGTTGTACATTTTTCAGATACCTCTCCTATGAAGAGTACGTTGCCTTCTTGTTTGCCTTCACGAGCACTTGTGTAAAAGCGTCGTCTTTAATACTCTCTGTAAAGATTTATGACATGCGAGGAGCCAAAGTAACCTTCTCATATCTCCGTCCTCCGCACTCATGACTACGAACATACAATCCTTCGCTCTCACAGACCCGTTGTCGAGTGTGAGAGTCATGTCTAAGTACACCTGTTGCGTCCAATCTCTGAATATCACCTCGCAATGTGGCCACTCCAACAAGCTCTTCGCTATATGCTTTCTGTATTTGTATTGCATGATGTGGAGGACATAGGTCCAACCACTGACATGTGATTCGACAGCGGAGCGTGGCGACGACACATTTGGTTTTAACATCAAGAGGGTCCACTAATACGGACAGCAACATGGTTTGGTTTTCACGATCGTCTTAGAATATGTGCCTTGCAGCATCCCTTATCCACTTCGTCTCTTACATGAGGAGGCCCACTTTGTTTATGACTGTGTAGAGGAAGAGTTTCAAATGATATAGTGGTTCGTTCCACATCTTCTCTGTGAATCGAAGACATGCTTTCCGATTTTTTTCCTTGCCTCATAGTTTTCTAAGCACGTATGCGACTTTGTTGTTGTCAAGACGATCACATTGTCTCGTCCAGTCAACCCTTGTCAACCCTTTAGGTTCATGTGACTCCTTCCTTTCTCAGGTAGTCTGTTCATGTGAAGAGCACAAAGTTGAACAATCGGACCATGTGGTGCTCCTTCCTTACATCGTTCAGCACGTCATTCGTGGTTGAAAACTCTTCTACTACCCTTGAGCTTATGGTGACAAACACTTGGCCTTGCAGAATGTGTTCGACTGCTATTTCCTTCTCATGTAATGTCATATTACCGAAGTTGTGGAAAGTTGTAGGAGGGGGGTTCGCTACGTACAAAAACGAACCATTCGTCCCCGACTCAAGTCTAACTTAATGCACCACAATTTTTTTTTTTGTCTGATACCTCGTATAATCTCGGTGCAGGTTGCGACACACCAGGAATGACACTGCCTTCTTTCTAGAAAGGTTTCTTATCGTCGACCTCGGGCAACTCACCAGCTTCCCATCTATATAAGAGCTGTAGTACTAGACGCCATACCTTTTTGCTCTCAATTGTGGAAAGGGTTATGTACGAACGGATTGTGTTCGTCCACAATGACGAGTATGTCGGCTTCACACTCTCCTTCCACAATTTTGTACCGGGAGCCACACCCATTAATGAACGGACGAGGTCTTTATAGTTTAATTTTGTTGCTTTCCTATAATCGTTATTGGTTTCCTTAAGGTTTTCAGGGGCGTCCGTAGGCTTGTTCATCACCTTCCACGTTGCTCCTTTATAGTCTAATTTTGCTGCTTTCCTATCGTTATTGGTTTCCTTAAGGTTTCAAGGGGCGTTCGTGGGCTTGTTCATCACCTTCCATGTTGCTCAGACGGTTTCCAAACATGATCGCAGAGTCGTTGGAACATCGGACCTCGTTTCTCGAGTATTGTTCATAATCGACACATGAGCATATCCATGCTTGTGGTGATTATAGAAGTACACATGGCGAGCCAGATGAGAGTTCAGAGTGAGTTTGGTATTGTGCGAACGTGTACTTCCGATAAACTTGTGTGGAAGCACACGTTCACCTTGTTCCCCAGGTGCACGTCGTTTTATCGGTGCTAAAACACGCAGAAGTCTTTCCCATGGATTCGCCTCCTGCATAATCCTCTGTAGCTTTGTCACCAACAACTCGTTCAGAGGCATGCGATTAAAGATATTGAAGTTGTATGGAATGTGGTCTATTTGCTTCACATCCACTGCTATGTACTGTATGTCGGGGATACTATTGTCGTCAACCTCGTACTCGAGGAAAAAACACCTGTTACAGCCAAGGCATTTTTGAGCAAGCAAGGGAACATCGTACGTCCGATTTGTGGGATTGACTCCCTTGCCATCTTCTCTTGAATCCTCTACCATCATTGCTTTTGTTGTCTTCCCGTTGCCTTTTGAAAGACGAACTCTCTTTGTAGGAGGGGTTTTTTTGTTGGTTTCGTCATCCGAACAAGGGATGGTCACCGCATCGTCTGCAACTGTGAGTTATACACTTTGCGTCTTCATACCACTAACCTCACCCAACACAAACAATCTTCATTTCGTGACACTACCGCTACCACCCCGATTATCATACCCATAGCCACGATTGCCATAACTGCTGCCCGGATTGTCTTGACCTTGAGGCAGTCGATATGGAACAATGACATTCGTAGTTGGAAGGATGTCATTCGATGACAACAACCAATTCCTAATATCTGTCTAAGATGAAATCGAAGACAAATGCACACTAGACACAAGATCCGCCACGTTCAGAATGTCCCACAATTGACACTCCCGTATGAAATGTCCAGGTAATCGGCAGTGATGACATACTCTAATTTCATACATTGCGAAAAAAGGGGACTAAGGACGTTCAAATGATAGTTAACTCAGTCGGGCAGTCTAAAAAGCCATAGAAAAGGTAACAACCAACGTCTCACGTAAACAAGGATAAGAAAGTAGACATATTGAGAAAGGGAGCAGTCTAAGGAGTGTACTCACTCAAATGGGGTACGCTCTCCCGGCTGGTTTGAACGTGAATGCCGCAGTAGTATAAGAACAACAAACGACAATCATTTCATGCAAAAACTCTAAAAGACGAAATGGAATGAGTGAGAAAAGACAACACGAAGAAGATAGTAAAACACCCTGCAGCAGACAACCGATGCCCAAGACAAGTGACGTTATCCCTCCAAAACTCAAATTTCTTTGAGTTGAGATGAAATTGTGTTTTCTTGAGGATGGTGAACATTTGGGCAAGGTGCTTCATATGTTCTTCGATGGACTTGCTAAAAATTTGTATGTCATCAAGGTAGACAACCACAAACCGGCCAATCTGTTCGCGAAGGACTTTGTTCATAAGACTTTGGAAGGCGGCCCGCATTACGGTGAATTTGTAATGCCCATCGTGTGTCTTGAACGCAGTCTTGTGCTGGTCCGCATGATCGACTTCAATCTGGTGGTATCCAGACTTGAAGTCGATCTTGGAGAAGACCTTGCACCCATTTGAAGCATCAAACAAATCATTTATGTTGGGCAATGAGTAGGTATTCTTTCTCGTGATGGGGTTTAGACTGCGATAATCAATACACATGCAGAGTTTGCCTCCTTTCTTTGGCACAAACAAAACATGTGCATCAAATTCAAATTCGCTAAGCTTAATGCATCCCTTGTCGATCATCTCATCGATATGTTTCTGGAGTTCCTCCAACTCGCCGGATCCCATTCGGTATACATAACCCTTTGGAGGAACAGAACCTTCGACCAACTCAATCGTGTGTCGGACCGATCGTGTGGGAACTGTACGTGGTTCGACTAGAACTTTCGGGAATCGGTCGAGTACGTTTTGAATGCTCATTGGGACCGGTGGGGGCGAAGGATCAGCAAAAGGATCACTTAGATCAAGTTGCAGATTACGAATGGAGGCAACCGAATCTGAAGTAGAGTCATTTGAATTAGGGATAGGTAAATAAGTAGTATTGCTAGAAGTAGATTCATTAGGTAAAGTAGAATTAGTACTAGCCGCAAAAGTAGTAGGCACAGGAGTAGGGCGAACGAAGATAATATGCAATTGTTCATCCTCTTTGTGTTTGCACCACTTCTTGCAGAACTGCACGACATTGAGAAACGTCACTGGGGACTCATGCTTCTCAATATGAAGCTTATTCCCTTCGGCGTCTTTGACCATGAAAAGTGACTCCTTCCACTTGGTCCATTCGCATTGGGACTGCAGTCGGCCCAAGCCAAGGACTGCATCAATTGGACACTTGTCAAGGACATAGAAGTTCAATGCGTCGGTTGTTGTCTTGTCATTGTCAAAGGTAGTGCACACACCTTTGATTGCATGTGTAGATGAAACAACCTCTTTGTTGCCTACTTGAGTCCAGCAAAGGTTCTACAAAGCCACTTACGTCATCCCCAAACCCACTTTTCGTATCCCGTGCGGTGACATGAAATTAGTCGTAGCACCACAATCAATCAAAACACTGAGATAATGGTGGTTTATGAGAAGTTTGAAGAAGATTAACTTCGTTGTCCCTTAAGCACGCTAACGTTTCATCTCAGCCCAGTGCTCTAAGTGATAGTGAAAGTCGACCTTTTCAAACTCCATCCAAAACTCATCATACAAAGCATGTCAAACTTCAGCCTTGGAATCAGGAGACGCTGGAGCTTCAATAGAGGACTATTGATCTGCGTCAGGTTCAGTCTCCCTTGCCGTAGAGGATTCTGATATTTGATGTCAACTCGACACCCGATTCTGGTTTCTCTGCAGCCTATAGCAATCTTGTACTTTGTGGTTTGGTTTCAGGCAATGCAGGCATAAACCTTTCTTGAGCTAAATCCTCCAATCATTTTCAGTGATCCGGAGGTCAACCCAAGGTTTCGTGATTGCATCCTCCGGTTTCGTTGGGATTTTGACTCCCTTCGGAATTTGGACATTTCTTCCCTGAATTCTGGTTTGGTCCCTTCACATTGGCATACTTTCTAAAGACATTTAGTTTTCCCTCTTCTTTACTTATGGTAGAGTCATGGGCCAAAGAGGAACAGGCTGTGTCAGGGTCCTGTTCTTGGTCGTCACCAGGAGTGGGTCGTTTGCACAGGCCTCCTCATTGGTCTCCAACAGGTCATGCACAACAAAATGGTTGCTGCCTGGAAACCGCCTGCCTTTTGCTACCTGTTGTGGTAATGAGGTCTTATGCCTCAAGGCTGACCACATTCTGCATGAGGGAAAGTCAATCAGTGTAACCAATGAGCGTTTTGCCTAGGTGATGTGTGTAATTAGTGAGAAACGTACCTTTCACAACATCCAAGCATGATTGTGTAGTCATTTTCAGTCCGGGTGCAGCAGAAAGTTTGTTGACAAACAACTGCAGATTATGCATGGTGTCTCTCCACTTGTTGCGCTTGAGATCATCAGGTCTCTTCTTGGTTCTTGCATCAACATGTGGATCCTTAAATTGTTTAATCAGGATCTCTTCAAGTGTGGTTATTGGCATGACTTTGAGCCACTGCGTCAGATTGATCTTAGTGTACCCAACCTGCGTGTAAGAAGCCTCATGCAGCGGGTTCGGCGTTGGTTCCCATGACCAAGGACTGACTCAATGGTTGAGTTCCTAACATCTGGAAGTAGACTCTCATGGAGCTGATCCATGACTCTACATCTTCCTTGCCGTTTATACTTGGACGGCATCTGTACCGCCTTTCTGTCCACATAGGGACTGTTATAGCTGACACCAACAATTGTTGTATTTGAACTCGAGGCTGTAGTGGCAGTGGGGTCTGCACTTACTGCATGTCCCGATTGAACCACACTCAAAGAAGGAGTATAGGTATGGAGGGGGGCACAGACAGATTGGTTAGCAACATTGGAGGCAGAAGGTAGAGGAAGAGACTTAGGAATCTGGTCTCGATGCAGATTTGCCATCTGCTGCATCTGATCACGGTGCTCCTTAGCCATATCCGTCATTTCCGTGCGCGGTTGACTTACCTGCTCAAAAAGTTTAGCGATCTGAACGGGAACTTCACTCAAGAGGTGACAGTCTATGAGAGCACACACATATTCGACCAGATTTTTCTTGACCACGGTGTCCTGCAAGAAGGAGACTGTTTTGAAGACAACCTCATGGTTTGCAACAATGGTTTTCCGGTTCTCCTCCTTTTCCTTCACTTCCCTTGCCAGTGCCTTGTCATAGAGGACTTGTAACAATGGTTTATCCTCTTTTATGGTTGCATCTAGTTGGGCCTTTAAGGCCACAAAAGCCTTTGGATTGGCCATTTGGGCAAGTCCCTCAAGATGAGTGTTTTCTCTCTCTCTCTCTCTCTCAGAGTCTCTCTTCTCTCACTCTCTTCCTTTTGTCCAGGAGTTTCTACAACTATGAATCCCCCGTGGTCATGACCGCGGGGTCAATTTCGGTCTGCGGTCTGGATCTCGACCGCTGAGGTCGGTTGCGGGCGGGGGGCCGCGGTCCCGATTTTATAATTTTTTTTTTCCTATTAAATAAATACAAAAAACAAAATAAAAAAATGGGGTTGTAAATACCTACAACCCCCTTTTTGTTTTTTTGATTATGAAGTGTTTTTCAATTTAAAAAAAATACAAAACCAAAATTTAAGTATTTTAATAAAAAAGAAACGTAATAAAAAGAAACGTAATAAAAAAGAAACGTAATAAAAAAGGAATTTTTAATTTTTCGTGTGTGTGTGTGTGTGTGCATGTGCGGGGGGGAAAGGCGACCCCTTCCCCACCAATCAATCAATCAATCAATCAATCATAAAAAAGAAAAAGTAAAAAAAAAAAAAAAGCAGCGGGTTGGACCCGTGTGTGTGTGTGTGTGTGTGCGAGCGCGCAGGGGAAGCACGACTCCTTCCCCACCAATCAATCAAAAAAAAAAAAAAAAAAAAAAAAAAAAAAAAAAAAACAGCGGGTTGGACCCACGTGGGGGGGGGGGGGGGGGGGGGGGGGGGGGGGAGGGCGACTCCTTCCCCACCAATCAATCAATCAATCAACCAATCAACCAATCAAGAAAAAGAAAAAGCAAAAAACAAAAAAACAGCGGGCTGGACCTGTGCGCTCGTGTGTGTGCGGGGGGGAAGGGAGACCCCTTCCCCACAAATCAATCAATCAATCAATCAATCAATCAATCAATCAAAAAAAAGAAAAAGCAAGAAAAACAACCCCTGCCCGTGTGTGTGTGTGTGTGTGTGTGTGTGTGTGTGTGTGTGTGTGTGTGTGTGTGTGTGTGTGTGTGTGTGTGTGTGTGTGTGTGTGTGCGCGCGCGGGGGAAGGGCAACTCCTTCCCCACCAATCAATNGTGTGTGTGTGTGTGTGTGTGTGTGTGTGTGTGTGTGCGCGCGCGGGGGAAGGGCAACTCCTTCCCCACCAATCAATCAATCAATCAATCAATCAATCAATCAATCAATCAACCAATCAATCAATCAATTAGGAAAAAAAAAAAAGTAAAATCACACAACAACGGGTTTTTCAACAGAAAAAAGGGGGTCCACGATTTTTTTCTCCCCTATCTAAAACCCCCCTATTTTTACCCCCCCGTTTCTCAAGTTTTCAATTTTTTTCTTTATGGGTGGGTGGGGCCCTGGTCGCGCCCATGGAATCCTGACCCGAACTTTGGTCACCCCTCCCCCCCTACCGGCAGCGCGCCTTCCCCTACCGCGGCCGCAGTGGTCATGACCACGGCCCCACGGCCCCGACCGCGGGCCGCGGTTATGTCGCGGTGACCGCGACCGCTGGGGATACGTAGCTCTACGGGCATGGAAATATGAACTCAGGAAAAGAAAAAAACTGAAAAGCTCAAAGCAGAGAAGGTAGAACTTCTAGCCGAAGCGGCATTACATTTGGACTAGAGAGTAGCAAAAAATAAAAAAACATAAATTCACATGAGGGGTCTGATCCAGCGACCCCGCATGATCAGACTGCATACTAGATCCCCTCGAGTCCAGTCTGACCAGTTCCGTGACCGTATATCAAATCAGACAACGAGTGACTATATGCAACAATGAATAATTGAGTGGTGTATAAGGTGCGAGTCAAGCCACAGACGGTTGCAATCAAAGCATGTGAAACGTCTCAGCCGAGATCCCCTCGGGCCCTCGGCAGTGGGTGTCCTAACCAAAATAATAAAACTGTGGATCCCTGTCAGAAAGAGGATGAACCAATGTCTAACAGATTTGGGTCCAAGGGGGGCCCTTCTTGTTTGGGCCCCATCCCACTGGGTCCCTAAGGGTCCCACGTAGGTCGTGACCGAGTCCCAACCAAAAGGAGTCCCACATGGACTCAATTTCTGCCTCTGCCATACGGAAAAACGAATTTCATCTTCCGGCAGAACCTACAGACTACAGCTGTTCAGAGATGAAAAGGCAAAGCATTGTAGAAGGACTCGCATTCAAATCAAGATACTTTATTCCTCCATCCATCAGGTGAGTAAGTAGCTCACACATTCAAGCACACAATCAAGACAACAGAGGAGTAGGAAAGAAACCCAGAATAACCCCAACAGAACAATCAATACCATGCACACATACATGGGCATCCGCAGGTGCACGACACTTACCTGAGTGGCTTGAGCTTCGAGATGAATAGTACTCACCCCCCTCTCATATGATCCTCCTAACCCGTGTAACGCTACCCCTACACTAGTGTCCTATCTCCTAGGAGGGTCTGACTCCAACTTGAACACCCAAGTGCGACACCGGGTTCCCCGCCGATGCTGAAGAACAAGTAGCAACTTGCAGTCCGTGGATGCTGAATGGTTGCTGTCCCTCAAATTCACCTACTTGAGGGAAGCCCTTGAATCAGATTCCACGTGCGAATGCCTCTCACTTTCGCCTCTCTCAAGTTGTCGCATGAAGTCTCCACGAAATATCTCGCCACCCCATTCTCACTCTCAAGCAACCTGGTTAGGTCCAGTGTCGACCCCACACGACTTAACCAGGTGGGGGCAGCTTCCCTTAGCCACGCTGCCCCGCTTCCCTTACAACCAACCCTAACCCGAAGTGTTGCCCTCAACCACTTAGGTTAGGGTTAGGGCAGCAAAAGTCAACTCTCACCAGCAAGTAGTATCCGCTCTGATACCAACGTTATGATCATGGCCAACTTTTGAAGTACACACTCATCAGAAAGTACAATGCCGTCCAATTGCAAAAAGAAATGAATGAACTTGAGAGGAGAGAGAGGATAAGAAGAAGAAGAAGAAGAAAAAAAGATGAAAGAAAGAAGAAAGAAAGAAGAAGAAGATTGTGTACACCAGCATAGACCAATGAGAAAGCTCTTCTTCTTCGCCAACCACTCTCCTCCTCCGTATCTCCTCCTCTCTTATTCACACAAGAAATAATAATAACAATGTTGAATGGTTGAACCAGAATCAATGTCCGAATCCCTCTTCTACTGCACGTATCACATGAGGTCCACCATAGCCATGGTCATCTTTCCTCATCCTTTGTCCAAGGACGAGGCTATGGCGGACTACTAGGGCCTTGCCCTGATGTCCAAAGGACAACACAAAGCGGCTATGGCTGCTCTAGCTCAGGCTGCCATGCCTGACTCTGCATCGAAGCTTCTTGGTGTAGCTCTTCCCCAACTGGGGCCTTCCTGCTGCAGCGTCTACCAAGGTGATGAAGATGGCAACCGCCATAGCTAGGTACTAAGTACCTCTGGCGCTCCGCCCTCCTAGTCCTGGCTTCTTCCTCCTCCTGTCCTTGCTCCTCCCCAGCAGCACTGCTCCTTGCTAGCGCTGCTCCAGCCAGCACTCCAACTAGTGTGTCGCCAAACTTGCACACCGAGAATGAGGAGGAGCAACTGGAGATATAGTGGCCTTCTTGCCTCTTGGCGAGTGACTTCCCAGGCTGTGTGGCCTCCAAGCAACCGGTATCCCCTCCCTTTCGGAGCCTCAGGGAAACTTCATTGCGAACTCTGATATTGCCCGTACAGGCCCTGGACTCAGACTGGTTGGACTGGTACCTGCCTAGACCTAGCCTAAAATTACTGGGCCTCTAAAAATCCCAACTTTTGTCTTCTTCTGGTCGGCCTCGAGTACCGGACACATCTACCTCTACCTGGTGTGGTACCGGCCTACCCGCTACTTGAGTGTTTTCCTCTACTCCAAGTGTAGGGGGACTCTTTCCCCGCCACTTGAGTGTTTCCCCCCACTGCAATCCTCAATGTCACGGCCACATGTAAGTACCGGCCCTTCGGACCCACTGAACGAACAAGTGCCCTTGCGGGTCACACACACACTCAAGCCAACAGGCACTCAGACAGACATGCAGACCAGCAAGTGTGACACAGACTTAGAGAACTCAGTAACAAGCGGGAAAGTCAGCAAAGCATTCAGTCCAGGAGCAAAACTCAGAAATCAGCTGTGTGTCTCAGTCCGTGTTTGGTCAGGTCATTACAGTACGGTAAGCACAGGCATAATTTGGGTGGAAACTGGATGCCTCTGTGGGTATGATGGGCGAAGGTGGGCCTGTTTTCTTTTTTTTTTTTCCGGTGAGAGACCATGTAATTGTATTCGGAGATGTGCATGAGGGTGGGACTGTTCTAAGTTGGGGTTGATAAGGATAATCCTTTTCGACGGAGGCAGCGACAGGACAGGTTGGGAAGGAGGGGAGGGGAGGGGAGGGGGAGTGATTTTCTGTTGTCTGATTTGATAATCTGAGCTATGTCAGTAGTAAGGAGCTAATCATCATCAATTTGACATCAACTGATAATCAGTGCTATGTTTGTCCCTGTGAGACAGAGGGCTGTCTTTAAAGATCCAGGACATGCATCGTACGTTATTGATAAGGCTATGTCATGTATTTCTGGCTTCTATACTTTCTGGTCAACCTGTAGTGTTCCTTTGTATTGGATACAAGATTTCAGAGATGACGAAATCCTGGCTGAAACTTTGCTGGTGCTCTTGGTTTGCCGAGGCCATAGCGACGCTGGCCGGTGCTGAGGCTTATTGCCCTGTGAAGCAGGAGCGCGAGGCCTGCCAGAGAGATCTGGTGATTCGCTGAGGGAGGAAGGCAATCCAGTGGTGAGCTGAGGGGGACTGCAGAGACATCCTAAGTGCCAGGGGTAGTCTTAGTAGTAAGAACACGACAGCCATGTCGGGTAGTAATGATCCGGATGAGTTCGTCGTTGGAGTGTCATACCTGGTATCGGGGACGCTAGGAGTTGTTTAAGGATTGCAAGGCCAGATTTTTGCTGATGTAAGTCATCCTTTTGGAATGGAATATCTTAGTTTAATTACATCATCCTCATCCTCATCCTCATCGATTAGTAGCATACTCATCTTCATCAGTAGTTTCAGGAGGGATGCTGGGCCCAGTTCCCAGCACGTTCTGATTCGTCATCACAACATTGTCGCTCAGGGGATGCTGGACCCTTTTTTTTTGCAGCAGGTGCGGCTCCCCACCAATAGACTGGAGCCCCCTGAACGACCATTTCGTCAGAATGGACATTTTTTAATTTTTGAACGAAATTGAAACCGAGTTTTTTGTCCGAAAACTCGTCAAAATTTGCTGTTCCTGAGGGTCCAGCGTTTTACAAAAGCTGGACCCCCTGGCTGTACATGGACCTAGCTTGAGACCAGGCACCTCTAGGCAGGACTGCCTGGAGGTACCTGGTCTCAAGCTAGGTCCATGTACAGCCAGGGGTTCCAGCGTTTTACAAACGCCGGACCCTCAGGAACAACAATTTTTGACGAGTTTTCGGCCAAAAAACTCGGTTTCAATTTCGTTCAAAAAATAAAAGATGTCCATTTTGACGAAATGGCAGTTCCTGTAAGACAGGGGTAGGAGTGTATGCTCTTACCATCCCTCCTATCTGTTGTCGCGGGTGGAATTTCTTAAAAATAAATAAACATTAGATAAATAAATAATAATCAATCCACCATTATCACCTCATATTACTGCAATGGGTTGAATGGGATGCTAGATTGACGGTGCGAGTCCATGGTCACAGCTGTGAACTTAGTGGGAGGGGCTTTGCCAATGGTAGTTTAACCAAGTGCGTAGGGTGTTTGACAACAGAGCGCATGATAAATTATGCAGACGGTTATCATCGGAACCACGGTCTCTCTACAGTGAGAGTCTGTACTGAAAAAAGAAAAAAAAAATCACAAAACTAAAGGAGGCACCTTGAGGGGCAATGAGGCTTTTCACCCTCAGGCTGAGAATGAAATGCAACTTGGTACAGAGGGACACTGAAGAGAGCCTTCAATGCATCATACTTGTTGTACTTCACATGCAGAAAGCATTCTGCTGTAATAGCAGACAAGTGTGTAGGGGCCACTTCTTGCTCAACCACACAAAGTGGGGAATCTTGCTGCTGCAAGAAAATAAAAGATTGATATTTGGTTGGGGGAGGAGGGGAGGAGGGGAGGGGGAGAAAGGAACATGAAAGTGTTCCAGTGTGCCTTACTTTTTTTTTTTTTTTTTTTTTTTTTTTTTTTTTTTAAATTTTACTTGAAGTTTCTGTTCTTCTTCGAGTTGCTGCTGGTGATGATGATGATGAAGTACCGGTGGGCATACAAACAGTCATGTGATAAGAAAAAATGCCAACGATTAACCAATACAAACTCCCTGCTGCGCTCACTACGGTCTTCACACGAATAGAACGACCGGTCATTATCGCGGTATCTAGACTTGAAGTTGCCCCAAATACACATATAATGAGCGGGCGTTCTATCCCGTGAAGATGGTAATGCAGCAAAGATTGAAATTGAATCTGCTCATCATTTCAGCGTAGACAAATCAGAAATTAATCCACATATGATTTGCAATGGTATGATCATTCATCATTGCTCTAGCTAGTACCTAATATGTGTGTATGTACAGATAGAGAATCAATTAGAGATACATGGACATAACTGGCATCCAGGTATGTTTGGATAAGATTACAACAAATAAATGTGTGGGGACAATTGGAAAAAAAAAAGACAAAGAAAAGAGACTTTGCAATTTGAAATTGCATGCCGCCCTAGGCTACCAGAGTGGGACCACATGCCCGGCCGGGCCAAAAAGAATATATATATATATATATATATATATATATATATATATATATATATATTGTTTGTGACGATATATATATATATATATCGTCACAAATAGAACTGCCCGGTAAACCGTAGGCAGAGAGAGAGAAGAGGACAACAAACGAGGGGCTGTGACAAACTGTTTCGTCGGAGTTTCACC
>BFEA01000111.1:2951229-2961733 GCA_003427395.1 Chara braunii | reverse complement strand
TGTGTGTGTGTGTGTGTGTGTGTGTGTGTGTGCGTGTGTGTGTGTGTGTGTGTGTGTGTGTGTGATGCAATCAGGTACTGACCTGCAGAAAGGTGGTGTGTTGATGCAGGTACGGATGTGCTGAAGCTGCAGCTGAAGCTATGGCGTCACAGGTAATCGACAGGTAAGTCCCCTGGCCTCCAACTCATCCTCTACTCCTCTACAACCCGCTGCAGAATGCTGCAGCCAAAGCTCGAGGCTGCTATCGTCACGTGGAGAGCGCCCAGCGCTGAAGTCTGCCTGCTACTGCGCCCAGCATGTCGACTACTCTACCTCCAGCCGTGTGTCTCTGCAGCAGCGTGAAGAACGTCACCTACAACTGACAGTGTCTGTCTACAAATGAGGTTCGCCCAGCTATATATACTGCTGTGCCTACTGCTGCGTTGCCAAGGAAGTGAGCCTCCGGCTGGAGGCAGGAGAGGTGCGCCCAGACTGAGACGGATGTCTGGTGCCAAAACGGAAAATTTGGCAAAAGATGGCCCCCGGACTGAAAATGGGAAGTCTGCCGCCCAAACTGGAAGTTGGCAAATGGAAGTAACGCTTTTGGCAAATACGTTAGCAGCTGCACTTTGGCGCCCTTCTTGGCAAACTTGGCAACTGCCATTTCGTGCCCAGGACTGGTCCTGTCCTAACTGTTGGGAATGAATCCATCCTTTCCGCCAGCAAGATCAGGTGCCGCTATTTCAGTTTTCCGTGAAGTTAGGGCATCACCTTTCTCGTCCTCTTTGTGATGTGTCTTGGATCGTGGCAAACTTTGTGTGGCATGTGGGTGGATTGATGATTCCTTGACTCGTCTGGTATTGGAGGCTGTGGATGGACTTACCGGAGGTGAACCAAGCGGGCTTGTTGTGCTTCATTGCTCACCAGGCTCTGCCGGTGGCCTCTTGGTGTGCCAGGAGAACTTCGAAGGCCTCGGAGTCCCCCCTCTGTGCCATCTGCCCTAGAACCTGAGTGGAAGATTTGCAGCATTTTTGTCTGCACTGTGACCTTTCATATCTGTTTTGGCAATCATGGTGGAGAAATTCTGCCCCGCTTCCTTTTTGTGCCGAGCATTGGATGGATTCTTCTTTTTTTTTTTTTTTTTTTTTTTTTTTTGGTTAAACTTCATATGCGGGAAAAACCTACTTAACGAGGTGATAAGAGCAGCCCCGATAAGTAGGACCCAGCGTCGAAGGCTCCATCTATTGGTGGGGAGCTGCACCTACTGGAAATCGGGTCCGGCATCCCTGTACAATGATGTGATGTGTATCAGCTGGAAATTGGGTCCAGCGTCCCTATGCAGTGATGTGTAGATATGTCGTACCGTGCATCCAATACTGTCTGTATATGTTCGTCAATCGATATATGTCGCATGAAGGGAGAACCCCATCCACCTTATCTACCATATCTCCATACCGAGCACAGGCTTTGAGCCCAATCCTATCGATCAAACCGCGACAAAAATCCCTAACAATGATGTGATGTGTGTGAGCTGGAAATCGGGTCCAGCGTCCCTATAAAATGATGTGTGGAGATGTCATAGTGCACAGTGCACATCCAATCCAGTCTGTATGTAATCGTACCTCAACCCATATCTCCGAATAGAGCAGAGGCATTGATTACTTACCTGTGCAAGGGAAGGATTGACCTCCTGCCCGTGAATTATTATCCTAACGAAAAGCTAACGAAAAGCTAACGAAAAGCATCTTCATAGATCATCCCAACAAGGAAATCAACCAAACTCAAAACCCTAAGCAACCTACTTTCCCTTGGGGGCAATCGACACCCTTTCATGAATGGAAGTTGAGGGCCAGTCACCTCCAATCAACAACGGGGAGATCATCTATTCTACTCCCACCCGGTGCTGGACAAAGAGAAACGAATGAACATGTAGAAACACCGGGTAGGGAGGGGGGGAAACGGTACAACGCACCTTCAACCTCAAGCCCCGCCCAATCAAACCGCTAATTCCCCCCCACTGCGCTGATGCTGATGTTGCTATTAATCTTATCTTTGCTGCTGTCGTTGTGGCGGCCCTTGTCGATGCCCGTGTTGTTGTTGTTGTTGTTTTAGTTTTCGCTGTTGTTGTTGTTGTTGTTGTTGTTGTTGTTGTTGTTGTTGCCATTGCGACTGTTCCCGGTGTCGTTGTTGTTGTTGATGATGTCGTTGCTGTGGTTGCTTCTGCTTTCGCTGTTGTCGTCACCGCTGCCGCCGCCGTTGTCATTGTTGAGATTGATGATGATGTTATTGTCGTTTTTGTTATTGCTGTTGCTGTTTCTGTTACTGCGGTTGTCCTTGCCGCTGCCGATGATGCTGATGTTACTGTTGTAGTTGCTGTTGGAGTTGCCACTGCTACCTTCATCGCTTCCTGCGCCTCATTCATCTCTTTCTCGCCCATCTTCTCGATCAGCTCTATCAGCTCCCTATCTACCGTCCTCTCGCACATCCCACCCATTTCCTGCCAATCCTCCAGCAGGTAGCGCAGGTCTCGACCCTTATCTAGAGGGCTTGCAGACATCGTCCTCCCGCCTCCAATCGATGTAGGCCTTGAGCTGGGGATCCGCCCCTCCTCCAGCTCCCAGATAATATCCAGCATGTTCTGCATTGTATCGCCAAACCATTCGGTCAAGGAGACCGCCCCCCGATTGACCTCCGGACTCTCCTGCCACCGCGACCACAGCTCCCCCACAATTGCCTGCAGTCGCACGACCCTCCCCCAAGGTAGTCAGCCACTCCTCGCCTCACGCCGTAGCTCCCCCCCAATATCCATCTCTCACCCAGCGAACTGCGCCACTATATTGATACTTCAAACTTGTCAATCTCACGGCCGGTGCTACCCCTGCACACACGTCACGGGACCACCATGTCGTCAGAAGTCAGGTGCCACGTGCCAATCAACCCAAGTGCGCCTGACGAGCGCGTGCATGTGATGTGCAAACCTCACGTCCCGCGCAGCGTTCCGTGCTTCGGACGCCAATTAGAGTAGTTAGGGGCATGGCCGAGGATTTTTGGCCGTGGGGTTGAGCCACCCGGTCGAAACGGGGGACTCTTGCTTCAGACCGAGGTGCCTGGGCAGGGACTTGAGCTGTCGCTGGGCCCGAACGACGGTGTCCTACCCGCGGACCGTCGTCACCACATTTAAAAAATGAAGAAAACAAAACGAGAGGGGAGGGAAGAAGAGAACCGAAGTCATCAGAAACGGAGCTCCGTTTCCCGAGGCGCCAGGTTCGCGCGGCCCTTGGAGGCGGAGCCCCGGAATCGGGTTCAAGTTTCGACATCCGACCCGTCGAGTCCGTGCGGACGGGCACAGCATGGGGCTGCGCGGGGTCGGGCAGGTCGATGAAACCCAAGTTCGAAAATGGGCGGGGAGGGCACCCGTGTTGCTGGAGAGTTCGGGGAAGCGGACTGCTCCTTCGTACCCTAGGACCAACCGTCGCCACCAGCACGAGTCCCCCTGACGACACCAGTGGCAATTAAACTGCGGTCGCCACGCGGCTGCACAGCGGACCAGAGCAGCACCGTTAGGTCGGTGCAGGGCAAGATTAAAGGCGGGGAAGAAAATCGCTCAATCAACACGAACCCACTCCCGCCTATGTAGCACGCCTGAAAGGGGTTATAAAGATGGATTGGCTCAGTGTGCCGCAGTAGGCTCCGCACGTCCGCATCGTAGTATACGTCGTCGTCATCTGCGATCGGGAAGGGAGGAAGCGTGCTGCGACACTCTTAGACAAGGTCCGAGATAGGGCCACGGTCCTCGCTTCCGTCAGTCAGAACAAAACCTGACTCCATGCAAAAAACAACGAATACTGTCGGAAAAAGGATGCGCCTAACTCTCTTTCTCCATCTCTCTCTCTCTCTACCATTAACCTGAGCGCGATATCGGGCACCCTGGGGTGGGCAGAAAGAGGTCGGAGGCTTCGCGAGGATGCGGATGATCAATCTCTCGGAAATTATCCACCTCCCTTGGGAGTCCCATCATGCGCACGATGAGAGAGAGAGAGAGACGACGGAAGGAGGGTGGCGCATATCCCGCACACTCGCGCGGGTCAAGGGCGAGTAAAAGGGTGCTGGACCGACGCATTCATGCACTCATGCAAACAATCCACACTGGTACTTCTGATCATCATGCGCGGAGGCGCATACACACACACCTACCCATAAAGCCCTCCATGCAACATTCAACATCCATAGACTTTTATACCCGAACATGCATAACGGATTACCCACACATTGGGACCATGCACACATCACACAGCAACAAAGCAGCAATGGAGAAAAAGCTAGTCTTAAAATACAAAATTCTCACAAGTGGCCGCTCCGGGCCCAGTCCCCAATCCGTCAAACCACCGATAACCATAGCCACAAGGCCTTGCCGCTGCCGGCGTCTGATCTCCACCACCGCTCAGTCCCTCCCACTGCCTTACCCCAAGTCTACCGCTAACTCCGTCACCTGCCATCACTCCGTTCACCACGGGGCACGTCGAACCTTTCCGGCGCCGCGGGCTTCGCTCATAGCTTGCGCAGCTTGCAGTCGAGATCAAATAGAGTGAGCGGAAGCGTTTGCGATAATTTATAGCGCAGAAGGTGGCGGAGAGGCTGCGCGAAGCACGGGGTGTAGATGGGCAGGATAGAAGAAGGGAAGACGTTCCAGGAGGATCGAAGGAGGCAAGTCGGACAATCTGCGTGATTGGGGAGGTCGTCCAAGTGGGTGCGCTTCCCGCTACTACCACATTGCCTCGACCAACCCAATCAGACAACCAATCGTTCGCAGGGAAAGGAGGAGGGGATCAAACTTCGCTTAGAGGGACGACGAAGAAGAAGAAGAGGCTCATAGGAAGTGGTCGATCTCGGGATTAAGAAGGGGAGGAAGAGGAGGAAGAAAGGCTGCCAGCTCAGCTGGAGTGGTCGGCGCCTCCACTTCGTTGAAGTGGTGTTGGACGAAGGAGGGGTACAGAAAGGCCACCGGTACGTGTAACAGAACACAGGGCGCCAAATCTACAATGGCCCATACAACCCGTCGTCACACTGTGCGATTCTCGAGACCCGTCATCACTAGATGGATCTCGGTATACGGCCTTCAGTCCCTCTTGAGCACCGCAATGACGAGGAAATGGTATCTTGCATTCGGCCGCTGGTCGGCCTCGTAGATGAGTGTTCCTGCTAGTCTGGCCACGAGGCATCCTTCAAATGGAGGCTCCAGATATGGATCCCATGCGGGATCAGGACGTTGGGCCCCTTCGATCGCCTCGAGCCTGATTGTTACAGGCTCCACCATGAATGCGACATCCGTCGGGTGGACTGTCCGGCTCAGAGGAACTGCTAAGGTCAATGACTGGGGCACGCCTGGGTGGCTGGCGGAAGTGGAAAGGTCCTGCGAGGATGGGGGGTCTGGGTGCGGGATATGGTACTCATCCCATTCCTCCTCCTGTTGGTGTTGACGGGCCGACTCCATCAAGATTGAGGTCGGGAAGAAGAGGTGGTGGTGGTGTCAGCTTGAGAGGGTTTCCGCGCGTCCGGAATCTGCTTGACCCGGCCCCTTCTCCCGGCGGAGGTCCCTCGATTGGTGTCGCCTTGCTCTCCGCAACGAGATCTGGCTTCCACACCCGCCCGGCCTGGTCCACCTCTTTTCCGGGTACCACTCGGCTTCCTTGCGCCTCCGGCGATGACTGGCGACGTCTCTTCTTGGGTGTCCTCCTGAGGGTCCTTGGAGCTGCTGGCTTGGGATAGAATGAGGGAGGCCGCAGCGATTTCCGGTTAACGATGCTAACCACCTTTTCTTCCTCTCGCGCGATATAGTCCGGTATCACTACCGCGTGGTAGGATCGACGCGGAGCCGATGCTGTTCGCAGCCGGAGTTGGAGATCTTCGTCCTCGCTGGCGATCACTTGCGCGATAGACAGCAACTCCATGTGGATGAGCTCCAACAATCCTGGCCTGCTCGTTCCGATCTCCCCGAACGGGTCCAAATGCCACCGGACCCTCCTTTTTCTCCGACCTGGGTCGCGAAATGACATAGTACACGTGTAGATTCTCGGTGATATTGTGATCGTTGTACGATACAGCAAACCGAAACATGCCCAGCACCACCGATCGGTACAGTGACCGGTGTAATTCCCATGCATCCTCGTCGGCTTGCGGCAGCAGCTCCACGTCTTCCAGCTCCACCAGGTACTCTGAGAAGTTGCACATGGGGTAGGGGGTCTTCGTGAGTTGATAGGGGAGGGTGGTGTAAGAAAAGAAGGGAGGCATTTAGTATGAGGGAGCGGGAATGGCTTGGATGTTGAGGGGATCAGCAGGCGGAAGAAGCACAGGCAGCTGAGGCACTAGTGCCAGTGGTCCGTCCGGCGCCCGTCTCAGTAGCGCGTGGTAAGGCGTGAATCGATGGGCCCTTCCCTGCACACGCGCCACCGATCTCGCCACCTGCACCGCGTACTCTCGCAGAAACCTCCACACCGGTTCTTGGCGCCGATCGTCCAGGAGCTTCAAATCGCCGATGAACGTGGCGACACTGTGCACAAAATTGGCGGCCACCTGAAGCGTGCGGAACTCGATGAAGACCCTGGTGGTTTCCTGGCCAGGCAGCTGCATAATGTCCACGTATATTCCCGCGTGCGTCACTCGTTCGCTCAGATGCGAATACGTGGCGAGATCTGCGATGCTGGGCCCCCGCACATTCAGTCATATGACTCATATCATAATTGTCGATCATCATGGAATCGATGCCGGAAGAGATAATCCGTGATCGGTGTTTGAAAATGCTCCACTGGCTCATTCCCCTGTTGGTGCTGGCTCATCCTGCGTGATCGAGTCCTCAACCTCAAACGACGAAGCGGATTGGAAGGAGGAAGAAGAAGAAGCAGGGGAGGACAAGGAAGTAGGGGAGGACAAAGAAGCAGAGGGAGAAGGCCTGGATGGGGCCAGAGCCCACTCGCGATCCGGCAATGGCTCGAATAGACGAAGGGCAGCAGTGTGGCGAGTCAGCGGTCTGGCCTGCGTGTTGTGTTAGGGGATCAGCTTCACGGAGTGTTGGCCTTGTGCGCAAACTTCCGTCACCTCGTAAATGTTAGTGTAGCGAGGATGGATCTTGGAGGACCACGCGGATTTCCGTACCTGCACTAGATCCTCGATCTTATAGCGGGGCAGGGGACCAACGGAGGCATGTCGGTTCTCGTAATCTCTGATCTGCCGCTGGTGCGTCAGATCCACGGGCCGCTGTCGTCTTCGGGCTAACGTGGGGTAGGTCCTAGCCGTCAGATCCATGTAATTTTGGGCCTTTTCTCGGTGTTGAGCCAGAGTCGCTCCAACTTCCGTACCCACTAGAGGTGACAGCTGCACCCGGGGGATACCATTGGTTCTCAATTGAAATGGGGACACCCCTGTACTGCCGTGTGGGGTAGCCCGATAGACGGTCAAGATGTGGTCGACTATGACAGGCTAGGGCCTGATATCTCCTACAGTGATGTTTCGTCTAAGGGCAGTCTTAATCATTCGATTAGCATTCTCTACGAGCCCGTTGGCTTGTGGTGAGTGCCCTGGTGAGTACAAAATCTTAACGTCGGCCCTGATGACATGTCGCTCTACCTCCCCTTGGAATTCCAACTCGTTATTCATGTGGACCTCTTCTATGTCCAAATGCATGCATAAAAGGCGATTAATATACCAGGCCACTTCATGCAAGTTTCGACTAGTCATAAGATAGGCCTTGATCCATTTGGAGAAATGATCGACGGCCACTAGAATGACACTGAGCTCACCCTGATCGACTGGCCTCTCTGTACGTTGATATTCGTCGTATTGATGCTAACTCGTTGGAAGGGGCGTTCTACCCTAGTCGGTACCATCGTTCTGGGCATCTGTACCGGTGCCTTATCGGCCGCATAGGCCGGGCAATTCTGGACGATGTACCTGACATCCTCCCGAATTCCCGACCAATACCATCCATTTTTCTCTATAGTTTTTTCTGTGTACTTAACCGCGAAATGGACCGCATCCTCTTCATGGGCAGCTCGTCTCCAATCGGACCTAGCAAGAGGGTGTGGAACCGTCAGCCAACTAGACCCGCTATCATCATTGTCTTTCCGTTTTTGCAAGGCTGATTCCTGCCATCGATAATCATGAGCCCGTTTTGTGACTCGCTGACGTTCCGTCTTGGTAAGCTCCGTCGGCGGGTCTCCCTCGAGTCTCCTCAACAAGAGAGGATCGTTCCAGACCTCTGCTCTACGGACACTTGGTAAAACTTTGTTCTTTATCCTAGCCTCTGTATACCGTTTCTCTATGGGTACTTGGTCCATTCGACAGTTGGGAGAGTTCCACTCCTCGTTTCGGTACCTAACGCATTAAACGTAATACCCGTCGGACCAAGTCACGCAACATTGGTTGCATCGTACCCATGAGATAAAACTAGGTCCTCCGCGGTGTGAATCTCCCCAGTCCGGTATCATAGGCAAGGTGCAAAAAAAGCAAGAATGCAGGGATAGGCGGAGAGTGAGGGCACTGAGGGGTAGACGAGTGGGTCAAAGAGACGGGGGAAGATGAAGGGGTAGCCGTCGCTTCAAGAGGGGTCGCCATCTCGTACCTCAGTGCTTCCCTTGCGAATGATGTGTACTTCTCTATAGCGAGGCTGTGCCAGAGGCGAAGCTTCTTTCCACGGAATGAGCCTTTTGTTCGTTGGGCACTTCTTCCGTGGCTGGAGGCGAGTCAGTCCGTCCGCGTTTCCGTGTTGCTTAGACGTGCGGTGGGAGATGTCGAAGTCGTAATCTTGCAGCCTTACTGCCCACCTTCCCAAGGTTCCCGTGTAATCCTTGTTGTTTCGTAAGGACAAAACAACGACTGATGATCCGTCACGAGAATGAACTTTTGGCCGTAGAGGTATGGTCGAAAGTGCTGGACTCCCCACACCACCGCCAATCACTCGCCCTTGCAGGCTTGATAATTTCATTGCACCTGGCTCAGGGTCTTCGATGCGTATACGATGACGTGCTCCTTCCCGTCGGCTCCCTGATGAGTCAGCCGCACCGTCCATATTGTCTGCGGTTGCCAATCAATGTGCAAAGTGAATGGTTTTGTCGGATCTGGTCACGCTAGGATCGACGCAATAGTCAAGGTTTTTTTGAGCGCCCGAAAAGCCACCTCGCACTCCGGCGTCCAGATCAACTGCTCTTCTTTCTTCAGCAAATTGGTCAAAGGCTTGGCGATGCTGGTAAACCCTTGGATGAATCGTCGATAGTACAACACCAGGCCGAGGAAAGCTTGAACTTGAGTGAGCGTGACTGGCACCGGCGCCTCTTGCACAATGGTCACCTTCCTTGGATCCGGTTTCAAGTCGTCCACAGTGAGGATGTACCCCAAGAAAGAGATTTCCGAATGAAAAAACTCATTTTTCTCCAAAGCCATTTTAAACCACGCGTCTTTCAATGCATGCAAGACCCACTCGACATGTTCAACATGGTACTCGTGCGTTTTGGAAAAAATATTTTACACAATTACACAAAAAATTATGAGGGCTTGAGTCAGGCGGGTTTTGTTGACAAACTTTGTGAAAGCCATGTTCATGGCTTGCTGGAACGTCGTGGGTGCGTTGCATATTCCCATAGGACATCTGACCCACTGCCACGTGCCCTTAATTAAGACAAAGGCCGTTTTGGGCCTGTCTTCCGGTCGGACTGAGACATGGGGAAAATCGTCTCGGATATCGAACTTTGAGAAGACTCGTGCATAATTGATGGCATCCAAAAGATCATTGATACGAGGCAGCAGATAAACGTCCTTGGTGGTAATTGCATTTAATTTTCGATAGTCAATACAAACGCGGACTGTCCCATTTCATTTCGGCACGAGGACCACAGGGAACGACTAGGTACCTAGGGACGGTTCTACCCATCCTAAACGCTCGAACTCTCGTATCCTCTCCAAGGCTAGTTGTTGTTCCTTTAAGGAGTAGCGGTACAGTCTGCAGTGTATCGGGGCGTGGTCCCCGGTTTCAATCGCGTGGCTTATCAGGTACATCAGTCCTATATCGTGATCTTGGATATTGATTGCCTCGGGGTAAGCCCGTATTACGGCAAGGAGAAGGCGTCGATATTCGTCAAGTACATGAGCCGATATCTGAATATCGATGCTCAATGCTCCCACTAGAACTATGTAACCGTTTGAACGCCGTGAACGTGCATTCGCGTTCAAATCCGCATTTGAACGCTGATTCGAATTCGCGTTCAAAATTGAACGCCGTTCAATTGTTTTTTTATTTTTATTTTTATTATTTTTTTTAAGAGTCACTCTCTCGTTCTCGCACTATGGCTCTCTCTCTCTCTCTCTCTCACTCTCTCGCCATGGATCTCTCTCTCTCTCTCTCTCGCTCGCTCGCTCGCTCGCTCGCTTGCCATGTTTATTTTTCTCTTTCTCGCTATGGATCTCTCTCTGTCTCTCTCTCTCTCTCTCTCTCTCTCTCTCTCTCTCTCTCTCTCTCTCTCTCTCTCTCTCTCTCTCT
>BFEA01000111.1:2934548-2947440 GCA_003427395.1 Chara braunii | reverse complement strand
ATCAATCAATCAATCAGTCAATCAATCAGTCAATCAATCAAAAAAATAAAGGTGTGCAAGGTCATTTATTTTTATTTTTGTTTTTTAATCAATCAATCAATCAATCATCAATCAATCAATCAATCATCAATCAATCAATCAATCATCAATCAATCAATCAATCAATCAGAAATCAATCAATCAATCAATAAATCAATAAATCAATCAATCAAT
Source organism: Chara braunii (assembly GCA_003427395.1). NCBI lineage: Eukaryota > Viridiplantae > Streptophyta > Charophyceae > Charales > Characeae > Chara > Chara braunii. The sequence continues at coordinate 2,947,227 of BFEA01000111.1, read as the reverse complement.
CATCAATCATCAATCAATCAATCTTTTTTTTTTTTTTTCCCTACCACCCACCACCCCCCAGCCCCCGAACAAACTTTTTTTGTTTCTCGTTTTTTTTTACTTAGGGGGGTAGCCCCCGACATGCACACCCCTCCCCCTCCCCCCTCAGATCCCATTTCCCACCCCGGGAACGGCGGGAAGGCCGCGAAAATGGGGTCGTGAGTTTTCGAGGTGGATGGTTGAGCTTCGATATCCACCGACGGGTCGTTGATTGCCAACTTTTTACCCCTTTGGCCTTCTTCGAACCGACGATGGTACTTCATATATTTCTCAATCAATTTCTCGTTGGAGGCCTCCGAAATGGTCAGCGCCGACTCAGCAGGTAAGGAATGGGTACTAGTATCCGTAGATCAAGAGCCTTCAAGGCATCTAGTATGTCGATTTGACCGTCCTTGCATTCTGGAGCCGATATCATGGGGTCTTCGAATCCGGGTCTCCACGGTCCCAAGTCGCTTTCATCGATAACCCGCGGGGTATGACGGATTACGCCAATGGTTCTGGGTTTGAGCATCACGACCGCCAGAGGGGGCCACCATGTTTGGGGTCCCTACGTCCATAACTGCCGCCACCCACCCTTATCCTAAAGCGGTTGGAGCTGCTAGCGGGATCTAGGACGGGCCAGCAACCCCTACCTGCGCACGGGGTCGCGGGCAGTCCTTGGCCAAATGTCCGGGCTGATTGCAATCATAACATCGCAATGCCATAGGCTGAGTAGCTCCAAGCCTCCAACCACAACAGGCCGAGGTGGCACCGTCCCTGCGGCCGTTGCCGCTTACTGTCTCTGTGCCACTGCGGCCCTTTGCCTTTTCAAGCTTTGAACAAACTCGGTTAATGGTGCCACAACCGTCACAAGTTGTGCGGCTTTCTCCTTCATCGAGGGTTCGTCTACCTCCCGTCCTACTTGCGTCAGAATGGGAAGTCGGGGTGCCGAGGACACGGGGAGGAGGAAGATGGGTCCCTTCGGTCCGGATTCCTCTTGGCCCGTCCTAATCAGAAGCGGTCTTCAAATATCCGAGGTGTCGCAGAATAGCTATAGCGCCGGACACCTGATGGCCCTAATGGGTCATCGTCGTCAGATTCTGAATCCAAGCCTACATCATAGTTTTCCTTTCCATACTTGATCGCGTACTGAATGAGCTCAGTCAGGGTATGTTCGATTGGGTTGCATTTCTTACGGTTCTTTTTCCGCAATCAGGAGTCGGATAACCCCCAGACAGAATCGGTTCGCACTATTTTCTCGTCAACCCCAGAGCGTTCAGCCAAGTAGGTAAAACACTCCAAATGGCAGAAAATGCAGACTCAAACGATGAACGGGAGGATCAGTCATGACAGTCCCGAACACCAGCCGGCCGGGGAGGCACGAAGGGCCCGAAACGGCTCTCAAGGGAAAGAACCGTTAAGGCCAGGCTTAAAGTCATCACAGACGCTCTGCTCATGGGCCTTTTGGCTCGAGGAACTCACATGACCATCCCCCCGTTGCACTGGGAGAGCATTAGGAGAGCGTTTATAAACATGACATCCCTGACAAGTTATATTGATAGTTTCCATGATCCCCCATCAATAGACTGGAGCACGGTAGCCATGAGGATCAGAGATGCAATTTATGACCTTAGGGAAAGAGTAAGAAGAACAAGACAATAGACGGGACAACAGCACAAGGAAACAGAGCACCGGGAGCTAAAACAGACCACCCACGAGACCCAGATGCAGCTGCAGATTGAATGGGAAGGAATAGCCTGGCCGGAAATCATAATACAAGAACTGGACAATGTACTGGGGGAGGACCCGCAGACCATGGCCCTGACCATTACAGGACCTGAAAGCCTGGTACCGGCTCACCTTCTTAGACCACTGATACACATCATGGCTGCACCGGCCTCGGAGAGTATCATGCCCAGGGGAAGGGAACCCCGGGACGATGAGCAACAGGTTGACTGTAGTTTGGAGTCTGGATCAGAGGGCTCGGACAACTCAAAAGAGTATGATTTCGAATGGAACATACCAGAAATAAGTACCGTCCCCTTCACTCCTGTGGAATTTCAACCCTACCTGCGCCTCGTGCAGCAGTCGCAGCCACAACACAACGACACACAGGATCAACAGCGTGACACTGAAGCGCCTGCAGACCACACTGCACAGCCCCTCATTCAGCAAATCGAGACGGAACACCTTTAACCCACTGAGACGGTAACGGCAGCAGCAAGTGGTCCTAACTGCAGTGACAGAGGCAGAGATACCTTAAACAAATCGGTGCTCATCAAGGACCACCTCGCCAAGGCTACCGCAAACGGCCCCCCCTGCCCCCCCCCATAGTCTGGACTGCTGGGGTGGTAGTCCTCCCCCTTCGAAGGGAAAAGGAAGGAGCAGCCTGGCAGTTGGGACTGAGGTACAGTCCGAACCGAGTACCCAAAGTGGCTGCTAAAGCCTTCACCACGGCCCTACAGCAAGGATACACAATACAGGGTTGGAGGGGACAAGCCTCCCAGATATTAACAAGGAACAAGGTGAAGATCCATCTAATTCAAAATGATGACACTGACGCCATCGGAACGGTCCTCCCCCAGGACATACCATTTCCGAACGGAGTGACCACGATCCTCATGCTATTCCCACAAGCTGACCTCATGCCACACAATAATTCTCACCTGCAATGGATGACCAGACATCAGTTGTTGAACATGCCCACAGCCAGGATCAAATCCAATATCACATGGAACACGGAGGAACAAATCCTCTTCTTGCGGATAATCTTAGAGGAAGAAGTGTTGGAGGCACACCAGCAGTGGGATGACCCACCTTTCATAGGCCATTTCTAGCCATATCTAGCCCAGGATTTGAATGCCGCACTCAAGCAGATCCCACAGCCTCCACAACCCTGAAGGAAGATGGAAGATAATATCCGCATGAACAACCAAACAACAGGGCAACTAGTGATTAGGGGGGGACCTGAACACTTCCCTTCGCAGCAAGGTGCCCAGCAAAGACAACCCCAAGGACCTTGCCCCAGCCCTCCCCAACCGCCCCCGCCTGCTAGACGACCACCTTTGTGGGCAAAAAACATTGCAAATGCTGATTTGGATATCACATCCTTTAACGTAAATGGACTGGCCCAGGCCAACGAACAGAAACGTAAGGCTATCTAGAACCAGATAACTCAAGATACTGGAGGGAAATGACCTGATGTACTAGCCATCCAAGAAACCGATCTTACAGACTCCCCCACCCATCAGGCCAAGGGCAACCAAATCTGGCCTTGCACTTCCTTTGCCGCCCCGGCCAGGGCGACTGCATCAATAGGAGTGACCCTTTGGCTTCATCCTACATCTTGGTTGATCCCTGAACATGCAGAATGGGACACAGTGGAAGGCAGATGGGTGTGGATAAGAGCCACATTGGGAACCAAAATGTTGTATGTGGTCTGCATATATGCGCCCAATGACCCTGGGCACAGAGTCGCTTTCTTCACAACACTCCAACAGCTGCTCCCGCGTGATGCCCCTATGGTGATGGTGGGGGACTTCAACACAACATTGGACCTGATGATTGACAGGAGATCTACCACCCATAAACCCCATAACACTGAAGTGGAAGCTGGCCCAGATGGTAGGGCGCTGGGGCAGCTGATGGCAGATTTGGGCCTCGTAGACTCATACAGACAACTCCACCCCACCAAAAGAGCTTATACATGTGTAAGATCGAGGGGGGACAGAGGAATTGCAAACTCCAGGATAGATCTAGCACTTATCTCAGAGGAGATTGCAGGTCTTCTCACGATAGCAGATGTCTGCACCATCTCGCCGTGTAAATCCTTTGACCATCATATGATAGTCACTGGTCTATCCGTCCACTCCCACATAAACAAAGGCCCATGATTTTTTAGATTCAATACTTCGCTCCTTAAACTCCCCTCCTTGGACACCCTTGTCAAAGAATTTTGGGCCTACACACAAACCCAAGGATGACAGAATAGTACAATGGTTCAACGAAGGCATCGCACAACTCCGAGAAAGAGTGAAGAAGTACTCAATCAAGAATGCTAGGGAACGCAAAGATGCCCTTGACAAACTTATGGCCCAATTAGAAGAATGGGATGCCCAACTAACGGACCGCCCCCTGGATGTGGACACGTACGATGCCCTGCAAAGAGCAAGAGCACAACTACAAGAATACTTAGATAACCAGGCCCAAAAGTGGCGTATTCAGGCACGTATCAACAAAGATGCGGCAGAGGGAATGATGACTAAGGCCTTTTTTCGTAAAGCTGAAGCAAGAAATAGACAAAAGACGGTTTCCTCCTTAAGACACCCCTTTGATAACAACCAACCGACTGCCTCCAACGCCTATAAGATAGCTGAATACGCCTCGGCGTACTACCAAAAATTGTTCACATCTGAGTCGGACCACCACCCGCATTACACCCTGGAATCAGTCAGGGAGACTCTCCTAAATGCTATACCCTCGATGCTGTCTACACAGCAAAAGGAAAATATGGAGGCACCCATTACGACGGATGAGATCCTCCTAGCCCTACAAGACATGGACGATGAGAAGACACCCGGGATTGACTCATTCCTTAAGGAGTTTTGAACCCACTTCTGGGAGACATTCCAAGAGGACTTCTGTCAATACGTGAACGCGGTGTACAGAGAGGAAACGTTTGGAGACATGATGGGTCAGGGGGTCACAACTCTTATCTATAAAAAGGGGGACAAAGAAGAAATAAGGAGCTACCGACCCATCACCCTCCTCCGGTGTCCCCTATAAAATTGTTGCAAAACTTTGGGCTAACAGACTGCGCCCGCACCTTTCACATCTCATCCACCCTGACCAGTCTAGGTTCATGCCCTACCAAAACATTCAGGATAACATATTGTTAGTCAATGAGACCATTAGGTACGCAAGACAACGGGCAGTTGATGCCGCCATACTCTTCATTGACTTTGAAAAAGCATACGACCATGTGGATTGGGACTTCCTGCAATTGTGCCTTCACAAAATGAACTTTGGACCCAGGTTCCGAAAATGGGTCAATATATTCCATAGAACAACGACCACGAACGTTATGATCAACGGGCACCTCACACCACCAGTCAGATTACAGCGGTCTGTGAGGCAAGGTGACCCCATAGCCCCGATGCTGTTTGTACTTATGATGGAAGCACTGGCGGCAATGATAAGAGCTAACAGAGACATCCATAGAATAGAGGTGAAGGAAATCCCCTACCACCTGATCCCGGTTACATCTATATTCGCTGATGACCTCACCGTCCTATTCCGGGCCGATCCGGTCAGTTTCAAGGCGTTGGCTCATACGATTCAACTGAGTCTCTTTGAAATTGTTGCAGATATGAAAGTTAACTGGGGCACAAAGACAGAGGGTTGGTGACTCACTGAAAATGAGGTAGACAATCCCCCACCCGCTGAACCTAGGGTTGATTGGAAACCTCGGGATGCGGCCATCAGGGTGTTGGGGGTAAACCTCACAGCCCTCGGCCCCCCTCCTGACCATGGGGACAACCTAGTGCACATAGCTATCAAACGGATGAGTGACTGGAGAACAATGCACACTTCACTAGTCGGCAGAACACTAGCAATTAATAATGATATATTTGCGGCAATATGGTATAAAGTGGCCTTCTGGCGGCTGAACCGGAAACAACTATTGGACCTGAAAAGGGCTGCGTCAGCATACCTGTGCCGAGGTGACCACGAATACGCCGTCTGCATCAAAAGAGTTGCTTGGGACACCATCACGCAGCCAAGATCACAGGGAGGCCTTGGAGTAATTGACCCGGAGAATGAGATAAAAACACTAATGTTTAAGTTCCTCATAAGATGGCTACTGGGTAATGATATCCCCTGGGCACCATATGCAGACATCCAGATCTCCGCCCTGGCCCCGCAATGTTCAGATAGCAACAAGGTCCACCCGCTGCAATGGTTGACCAACAACCAGTGGTCGATCCCTGCACCCTCCCGAAATAGAACAGATAACACGCCAGCATCTACAGCCAGGTGGGACCTTAGGGCGGACCCATTGTGGACAGGCATGGTGAGGCTATGGAGGGAGCGAGGTCCAGTCCAAAAACCTGTCCCGATTAGATGGGAAGAGATATGGAGACAACCCGTGTTTGGAAACCCTTTTATATTAGACCCCACTGGCAAACCCTTCTCATTGACAACTGGCTCGAAATGGATCCCCTGGGTAAGGAACGGGATATACACAGTGGCTGACCTCTGGAATACCCAAGCTGGCAAGTGGCTCTCAGACCAGGACCTTCGCCAACGGATGAACCGTGTTAGAAACCTAACAGATGGACTGAGAGAAATCCAAGAGGTTGTCCCCTTGGCATGGGTCCTAGAACTAAAGAGAGGCCCGACAATAAAACAAGGAGACTGGGTGGTCCGACCGGAAGACTGGCCGATCCCGATGGTGGTATACAGTGTGGAGGAGGCTAACATGCACCATGCGAGACTGCAGGCGTACAGACCCCGCCTCCCAGGGGAAAGATGGTAAAAACTGGACCGTCAGGACGACCTAGACAAACAGGTCCATGCAGAGGGGCTAATACGAATTTGTGGGATTACTGACACCGAAGCGGGGCCCTTTTTGTATGACCCAGCGACTCCCCTCGCTCAGCTGCCATTCGACCTGAGAGAATGGGAATGGGACATGGGATCCTCCTGTAAATTACAGGTCTGGCAGTACAGTGTAAAGGCCGGGTACAGAGCCGCAAGGAAACCGGCACACATCACTGAACCAATTAAAAAACGGTGGGAGAGAGACTCGCCACTTCACATGGAACACCTTATCACGATCAAGTGGGCCACCTATTCGAAAATTCAACCCACAAATCTGCGAGCGCTGCAGTGGCAGATAATTCACAGGTGCCTACCCACCCCCGACTGGATAGTGTCGAGGACAAACTTGGAAGAGCGGGGACTACTATCCCCGCTCTGCACCTACTGCGGAGGGACTACCCCCAGGAGGAGAGCCACGCTTGAACACTGTCTGCTGGAATGCACCATGGTGGCCCAGCTATGGCAATGGTGGGATGCAGCGTGGAATTACCTTACGGGCAGACACCTGCCATGGGACCTTCAAACCATCTTGCTGGGGAAAAAAAACCCACAAGCGGCAGCGTGGACGCCCTTCAGCCTCAACTTGCTGGAGGTAACACGCCTCCCATTGTTAATGGCTGCCTGGCGAATGAGATGTGCACATGAGCACAGACAACAAACATATGTATATATGGAGGCTCGAACTTCGATAATTGAGACAATCACTGTAAATACCCATGCAGCCTGGCAGCAACTTAAAGAAATGCTCCACAAAGAACTAGACTTAACCAAAAGGAATGAACTTTCTGACAACTTTCGGATGGTTTGGGTAGACGGTGCAGAGAGACTTTGTGAGCTTGATCAACTCAACCAGCTGCGGTGGAAGCAGTGGTCGGCCACAGAACCGCAATGGGAGCGGTTACCCAGAAACCATTTCCAGTTCCCGTTCCGACCGACCAACTTCACCCTGCTCTCTGGCTAAAACCACTATAGCTGACCCCCCCTCCACCCTCCCTCCCCCCAGTCCCCTGCCCCCCCCCCTCCACCCCCCCCCCCCCCCCCCCCCCCCCTCCCGACATGGCACCCTTGCTCCGTCCCTCTCTTGCCCACCCCTGCTCCCCTTTCTCAAAGCCGGCCAGACAGAATCCTCCCCAGGGCAGAATGTACCACAAGGAATCACTTCCTGATCATAGACGATGGAGCCGACCTCCGCAGCTGAACACTGAGGACAGCAGGGCGGGGCATTTGGATGCCGCACCTCAACGATGGGACGACTACAAGAAGACTAGCTGGGATCCCGCTAATATGTGGCAGGAACAGGACGGGAGAATCAAAAGCTACCTATGAAGACACAGTGGTCAGTGCTGGGACCACACGGACTCGACAAGGACTCAGCAAGATTAGCATTAACAAGGAGCTGGGTAGAATGGGAGAATCAAACGCTACCAATCACGACACAGTGGTCATTGAACTCCCCACAGAATGGTCCTGCAAACCTCACACTCATTGTATAAGAGTAATTGGGTTACTCGAATCACATGGAAATCTATAGAATGTATGGAATGACACAGGACAGGGACCACACGGAATCGCTAAGGTCTCAGCAAGATTGCCCTCCTCCCCATAGATGCATCGTTGCTGTATACATTACTTGGTTTACTTGGTCCACAGGGATGATTACAGATTATACTACATTACACAATGCTGGGATGCTGATTACCATTAACAGGGAGCTGGGTAGCTTACCGCCCACCTCCCCATAGACACATTGTTGCTGCATAGACCCCAAGGTTCACTCGATTCACAGGGATGACTACAGAATGTATTACATTGTACAATCCTGGGACGCTGGACCCAATTTCCAGCAGGTGCTGCTCCCCACCAATAGATGGAGCCATCCCGACACTGCTAGGGGCGCCTGCTCATACCAGCGTCCCTAGCAGTTGGATGGGTTGTTTTCTGGAAAAAAAAAAAAAAAAAAAAAAAGGATGACATTGTCTCCAAGACGTAATGTCCTGGCTCAGGGAGGGCTAGGGGTTGTTCAAGGATTAGAAGGCCAGATTTGCTGATATAGCATAGACTTTAAAAAAAATTCACATACTAATCGCCATCATCATTAGCATCATCATCATCATTAGTATCATCATCTCACATTTCTCATACAATCATTAGAAGTTTATTAACAAGAAGAAGAAAAAAAAAAGAAATTAATCAATCATGTTATATCCAGCTTTTCTGGTGTTCTGTAATTTGTGGCAGCACTTGGCCTTCTTCCTCAATCGGGATATAGGATTTAAGAGATGGTCGAATCCGGGCTGATATCTACGTAGTTGCTTTGTTCTGTGCCACTGGTATGCCAATGACAGAACGACTCTGGCCGGAGCTGGGGCGTTGCCCTATAACCTGCAAATGACCGGAGTGTGAGGCCTTGTAGAGAGATCTGGGGATTAGTCGAGGGAGGAAGACAATCCAGTGGTGAACTGAGGGGTGCTACCAGGACATCCTATGGGTCCAGTTTTAGTCTAGGTGGCGAGAACAGGTTAGCTATGGTTGATGTTGGCTAGGATGACATCGTCTCTGAGATGTAATGTCCTGGCTCAAGGAGGGCTAGGGGTTGTTCTAGGATTAGAAGGCCAGATTTGCTGATATAGCAGACTTATAAAATTCTTCATATACTAATCACCATCATCATTAGTATCATTATCTCGCATTTCTCATACAATCATTAGAAGTTCATTATACACCATCATCATCATCAGCAGCAGCAGCAGCAGCATAATCATCATCATATGAGGTACGCTGAGCCCGGTTCTCAGCTTGTTCGGTTCGGTTTCTCCGGGTAGACTGTGAGGACCCCGGCCTCAATCTTCTTATTGGTAATATCAGCCTTGGGCACTGGGCCGGGTTTKTTTTGGAAAAAAAAAAAAAAAAAAAAAAAAGACCACTGGTTGGTGCAAACCCTAATACAGGGTGTTGTTCGACAAGTTGACACTAAAGAAAGTTTACATTGTAAGGGCGCCCTTATCCCTAACTCCGATTTTCGTTCCACAGCCCCTTACAGAAACCCTGCACTTAGGCGCCCTTGCATTTCAGGTGCCGATTCCTATTCCTCGTCGAAGGCCACAGCCCCTTACAGAATAGTGATTCGCCAAAGGCAGCACTCCCTGCGACGAAACTTGCACCGCATGATAAGATTTGCAGCAAGCAAAAGAGCCGCCAAATACAGCACACCCGAACGAAATCGACAATCCGCCTAACACAGCGCTCTTCGCGGTACGAGTCAACACCTGAGTGAAAGTGACGGCCAAGTTCTCCTCCTGGGCAACAGCCAATCACCTGCAACAATCGCCCATCACGGTCTGACTTGGGGGAAGCCAATCCACGGGCATAGCTATCATCATGCTCCGCCCACAAGCTTCACACCCCTGGCCAATTCATGACAGGACCACGTGCAGCGAAGCAGCAACCGCAACAGATAGAGATACCGATCGTAAAGACCAGACGCGCCAAACTCGGACGCACCGATACCAGTTGCAATAGGTTACAAATAGCGTATTACAGCACACCGCCCCCGCTCCCAATGCAATAGTTGGTAGCGTAACTTAGACAAACTCCATAGCCGTTATGCACAGCTATGGCAGTCGTGGGTGGTGAGACGCCTGGGCATGGTGACCTCAGGCAGACTGCCTCGCCTGGCAGCTCCAGGCCGCAGCGCTCGGCCCCTGTGTGACGTGCAGGGGCGGCGTGGTAGCGCTGCGTTACCGCAGCGGTAATGCGCCGTTTTTTCCCCGGACAGCACTTCACTTTATTTTTCTTCATCACATAGTTTTTCTTCGGGCACTTTTTTCAGAACTCCACGGCTTCACCAATCTGGACCGGCATCGCTTGCTGGAAAAAAAAGAAAAACAAAAAAAAGTGCCCCACTTGGAGTGCTGGCGGTATCCACTGGCACTTGAACCCAAGGTACCTCCGGGAGGTACCTTGAGTTCAAGTGATATTTTGCCCCAGCGGCACTTGAGTTTCAAGTATGCACACTTGAGAGCAGGAATTCAAAGTGAAGACATTACGGCGGGGTCATTAGGGAGGGGGGTGGAAGGAAGAATTTTCAGTCAACCCGTGAGTTCAAGTGGTGTCTTTTTTTTTTTTTGAAAATAGAGTTCAAGTGGTGTGAGGCCCAAAGTCCTTAAGCGTATCCCCGAGGTCATAAAAAGGAGGGAAAAAGGAGGGGAGACAAAAAAAGGCCAGTCCAAGAGTAACCCTTTCTAAGGGCATTCTGACAATCCAGGACTTTGCTACTGATTTATGGACATAATGCGGTCAGATGCATCCGCATCTGGCCATACCTTCACTATTATTGTGAAAAAGCTCTCACAGTTTGGGAGACTACCTGCCGAGGATGAAATGCACTAATTGAGAAATGGAGCAGAGCTTTTTTGATTCATTATCGAAAAAAACAAACAAAAAAAACAGCTCATCTGGTGACAATTGCATAGGGAGAAAAAAAAATAAAAATGCACATGGAGGACTGCAAATTCAAGGCTTTCATCCAGCGGCCTAACTCAGTTGGTAAGGCTTGCAAGTGGCATTCAGGAGGTCATGGGTTCAATCCCCATTGGCCTCATGCCTTCCTGGGCTTAGAGTGTGCTATGTTCGTAGCGGAGGGGCCTGAGGGGAGGCACAGGGGATTGGTCCGCTTTATCCCTTGTGCTACCGGCCGTCCCCTGGGCGGTATCCTGCAGGCTCGAGGGGCCGTAAAAACACGGCTCTGGTATGCTACGGGTTTCCCCGTATGCCTATAGGTAGGAGTAGTGGTAGGTAGGTAGTGTGAGGAAAAAAACAAGGCTTTCCCAAAAAAAAAAAAAAAAATCAAGGCGCGCCACATGGAAGTTCTTGGAGTGACATTACTCAAGCAATACTTGCTTCCGTCCTCTTTTTTTTTTTTTTCTTTTAATACAGCTGTCTTCTCCTCATATATGGGGGACAGTTGTATTTTTACCGTGCTATTTTCTTCTCTCAATTCAGCCTCCGACTAGGTCTGCTGCCGGCTCTTCGCCTCTTTGCCAGTACCCAAGCAATGGCTGCTTCCGTCCTTTCTGTGCACGGGAGAATTCTATCATCGTTACATAAGGGTGTCACACTGGTGCGCCCTTTTGTTTTAGATGTGGAAATTCAATGCCCTATGATCTATGCAGTTGAAGATTTTGAACATCTTTGTGTCACATGTTACATAAGGGTGCGCCTTAAAGTTTATGTTTAAAGTTCTTTTAAAAACAAACCAATGCCATTCATATTTGCCGGAATTTGTTTTCGACGCAGAATGTCGTAATATGATCTTTTACATAGTCGATGATTTGCAACATCTTTGTGAGACATGTTACATAACGGTGTCCCCATGAATAGATTGGAGCTTGTTAAAAAAAAAAAAAAAAAAAAAAAAAAAAAAGGTGTGCCTTGTTGTTTTAGATAAGGAGTGTGCTACATATCTGAAGATTTGCAACATATTTGTGTCAGATGTTGTCATTTGGTTACTTTATGGCGATGTTGAACAAGCTCTCGCCCGAACAAGCTCTCGCCCAAACAAGCTCTCGACCGAACAAGCGCTCGCCCGAACAAGCTCTCGCCCGAACAAGCTCTCGCCCGAACAAGCTCTCGCCCTTGCCCGTAGATTGGGGAGAGACATGAAAAAGTGATGCAATGATGTCGGGATCATTAGCTATAGCCTTGCCGAAAAATCGGCCATACAGTTTTTGCAAGTGTGAGAGGAGCTATTTTAACAGCCGTTTCGTTTAAACTTAAAACGGACATCTTATATTTTTAAATGAAATTGAAACGTACTTATTTGGCCCAAAAAAGTGTCAAATGTTTAGCTCCGGAGAATCTGGTGTATTCAGGAGCTAAGAGTCTGACACATTTTTGGGCCAAATAGGTTGTTTTCCATTCCATTCGGAAAATATAAAATGTCCATTTTAAACCACCAGTACCTTTTTCAGCCATTGATGCCGGGCCTCCCGCTACCGGTAGTGGGACTTTCTTCATTTGTAAAGACATCCCACAAAATAAACGGGAGAGAGAGAGAGAG
>BFEA01000111.1:2922734-2934227 GCA_003427395.1 Chara braunii | reverse complement strand
TTATTTTTCCCGGTCCTTGGTTAGCTACTGGGCGTTCTTTGGCCGACCACGCTGTGTTAACCGGCGCGTTTTTTTTTTTTCCCTTAACAAATGCTCCAGTCTCTTCGTGGGGAGCAGCATTTGTTTTTCATCAAGGAAAAGTTTCTGGTGGTTTAACGAAATGGCTGTTTTTTTTTGTGGATGATATGGAGACAACAAAATGAGAGGGTTCAGACTTTCAGTCTGAAACTGGTCCATCCTTGGCGGTTTTAGCTGTTAGGGTGAGAAGGGCAATCAGACAAATAGTTTGTCAATACTGGCAAGTCGAAGTACATACAGCCACCACCAATAGATAGGAGCATACTTTTCACCAAAAAAAAAAAAGGGCCTGACCCTACCTCTCAGTTGGTACACCCACGAAACTGTTGCCGGTGATAAGTAACCGGACTGGTTCCTCCCAGAATATAAAGGGGTTGTGTCCCTTAAAACACAAGTACACGGCCCCAGCCTTGCAGTCCGAAACTTGTCGCCACAAGAAAGCGAGGCCGAAGCGTCAAACGCTGGGCCTGCCATTGATAAGTTCAATCGGCGGTCGCGATTTGGCCTAGGTGCACATGTAGTGGTGCTTTAAAGAGGAAAAAAAAAAGAAACAGACTCAAGTTCGAATTCAGATTCAATCAGATGCTCCCCATTATAACATAAGTTCTGAATAAAAATTAAAAAAAAAAAAAAAAAAAAAGTTCTGAATTACCTGGGGCCTGTCAGTTTCAATGGTGATATCTCAAGGCAGACGCCCTTTTCAAAAAGTACATAGACCCAAGTCTGTCCAGGAAGATGGCTCAAGAAACAATGGGAATGTGCCATCTTCCCCTGAACATAACACACCCTGAAAATGAACATATACAACGTATGTTTCCGGGCCCAGTACAGTCAAAACGAGGGTGCATTGTGTTCGGGGAAAGACGGTAGCATTTGCTCGTGTCAATATGAGATGTCATGATGGATGTCAATATTAGATGTCATGGCCCATCACAACTGTCAGACTGTTTTTTTTTTTTTTTTTTTTTTTTTTTTTAGACTGGGATTTTTCTCCACTGTGCACGGTGTCACACTGTCATCAGTTGACAGTAGTTTAAGGGCCTTATACCACTGGCAAAGAGGATTGGAAGAAGTGTCTGAATCTGGACATGTTCCTCGCAAGGTGCAGAAAAGTACATCAATCACAAGTTTTCACACCTGTCCACAAACACGTCCACATTCAGACACTTCTTCCAATCTTCTTTGCCAGTGGGATCTGGCCCTAAGGTTGGTTCCCATGTTTTATGCCAGGACCACCATCCCCTCCTTTTTTTTTTCTTTTTTTTAACAAATCCCGTGGTGTCAGGTAGGAGTGATGATACGAGCATGCTCTCCTACCTGACTTATCGGGGCTCCATTCTATTGGTGGGGAGCTGCACCTGCTGGAAACCTGGTCCAGCGTCCCATGAGAAACAGTGAAGGATCGAGGTACACCACAAACTGGGAACCTGGCCCAGCGTCCCTTCTTATCAGTGGCAGTGGGAAATCTGCAACTCAGTGTTGAGTCTTGTGCCTCTTCACCCTGAGAGGGCGCCAGATATACATATCTTCCTTGCACTTAATCACAATTGTTCTTGAGAAAGGCTGACCCCAACATTCACAGACAATGCAAGGGATTTTCCAGATCATTCATACGCATACCACGACCTGGGAACTAAGCAAAGGTTCGAGAGAGGGAAAAGATCAGGGACATCCGACAGAGGTCTTAAAGGTACAGTAGGATCAATGTTGCTCCAGTCATTGAAGGCCAGGCTGTAGTTCCTAGGGATCTCCTCTTGGGCGTTCTCTTTGGTTCCTTCTCACTTCACCCGTCCCAATCTCCCTCCCTGGTCCCCTCCAAGCCAGTTCTGATTGAATGTTTTGATATAATGCAATATTTCTTTTTCTAGTGACAAAAATTGTAATTTTTCCTTAAGGACCTCCCATTTGATAGTGATCTCTGTTTGGATCTGTTGTCTGATAGTATCAGTGAATTCAGGGTCATCTGGGCGAGCACCTTCCATCTCATGAGTACACCTTCGTAACCAGATCGCCCACATGACCACTCGCCTTCCGATTGTGAATAGGTTCAGAGTGAAAGCATCTTCCTGGTTCGGATTCCAAGAGTCCAGGAGGAGGGCCTTCCAATTCTAGGGCCAAGGGAGGGATGTTCCTAACTGGCTCCAAATCCTATCCCACCACCGCGATAGCCAAATTGAGTCTGGGAATTGCCAAAAAATGTGTTCTAAGGTTTTTGGTATGAGTTTGGACGGGAAGGCTGATTTGCAGAACTTACACCACGGAAGGGTTATTCCTTTCCGTTTCAACGATGTTATATCGTAGGGAGACAACGATGAGCAATTTGCCATTGCAGCGACGCTACTTTAGCTGGCCTGGATTTAATAGAGTGTGCAATTCTATTTTACTTACGTTTAGATGCCTCATCTAGCAATCTTTTATTTTGTCTTTTACATTTATCTTAAGACAAAGCATCATATAGGTAAACTTTACTGGCAGGGTGTGAAGTGTGCTTACATAAGAGCGCCTGTACCATTTGAGGAGGACCAGATCCAGCAGACCGACTCTAAAGGGAGATGACAGATGGATGTGTCTGGTTTAAAGGCAAGCCAACTTTCCTTAATCGTAAGGACCCTGATCCTAAAAACTCTATTTGCTTTGACCCAACCCATGTGCTCTTGTGATATCGCCTTAAGGAAATTATCCTCCCCTAGATCAAAGATGGATATAAGAATATCCCCTGTGTTGCGGACTTCAATTATATTTCCCACTATCCCTTGTTGATCGATGATGGATACCTAGTCATTTGGGATAAGCTTCGGTTCATTTATCAGGATTCTGACCCAGTCTAGGGGAATTATATCAATTAATTGTTTTAGAGCTTCCTTTTGATGATGGCAACATCTTAATCTCTCATGGAGGGTCGGCAGATCAATCCAGTCTCTATTCTCAATGATCTAGACGTTTGTAATGCGTGTGACTCCTTTCTTAATCCATCGTTTCCATGGTGAGTCTGAACAGTTGAGGGTGCACCCTTGAGAATCCTTGATAAATGTATTGTTAAACAATGGTTGTTGGCAGACCTTTTCCCATCTCTCATGAACTATCTTGTCTGGGAGAGACAATTTTCTTCAATTTTTAATCAAGTTTATCCAAAATGGGTCCCTAACAATATCTCTCCTGAATGCTTGTCGGTCGGACAGTTCCGGGTGATGGGGTTCTAATGTGGTGCTCCTAGGAAGCGACCAGGAGCGATTTTCCAACCACATGAGTGAATCCACCTCGTCTGAAGTGGGTGGAGCTAGTCTTCTGATTTTCTCACCTGACAGTTTACTCTAAGGGGTCTGGGAATTGAATAAGAAGCGTTTTAACCATTGAATGGACGGGGGCATAACCTGGGTAGCGGGGTCTAAGATGCCTAGGCCACCTCTGGCTTTGGGCCGGATTATAGAAAGGCATGTCACCCTACTAATGACATTTTCACATTTGTGATTTCCTTGCCAGAGGAAGGCAGTCAATTGTCGTTAAAAAATCTTAATGGTTGTTTTGTCCAAGGGCCAGATCGTTAATTTATACCAGATTGAGGTCAATACCACATTGTTAAGGGTTAACGTCCTGACCAATAACGAGGTATGTTTGTCCCTTCATAGCTCCAATTTTGATTGTGTTTGTTGTAAAATCCCAGCATTGTTAGATGAGGGTTTGCCAAGTGCTGAGAGAGAGATCCCTAAGACTCTGATACGTGTTTCACGAGGAAGGCTCAGGAAGCCATTTGATCAATGACCATTCTGGAGACCGTACTCCTTGATAATGAATCCACCATCCCAGTGTTTTATTCCCCCAATTTACCTTCATATCTGAGAGTTTGCAAAATTTATCCATGATTTTTTTTATTGCTTCTAGACTTTCTTGAGATGCATCAACCATCAAAGAGAGGTCATCAGCAAACAGGGAGCAAACAAGGATTGATTCCTTTGGGATGGATGACACTTCGATACGCTTAATATCTTTATGTTGTAGGGGTTAGCAGTCAGGGCTTCCATGATTATTACGAAAAGGAGTGGCGCAATCGGACACCTTGCCTCACAGACCTTTGTAGAGCTATAGGGGGAGTCACATTTTCATTAACCATCACTCTTGTTGTTGCGTTATTATGCAATATTTTAATCCATCATTTAAAGTTTGGGCCAAAATGGAGTTTTTCTAGGCATTTATCCAGAAAAAAAATCAGTCGACGTGATCATATGTTTTTTGAAATTTATAAATATAATGGTCGTGTTGTGCTTATATTCATGAGAGAGTTTGATTAACTTATTTATCAGAAAAATATTGTCTTGGATATTCCTTCCTTAGATAAAACCTGTTTGGGAGGGATGAATTATGTCCGCTATGCATTTATTTAAGCGATTCGTTAGGACTTTTGAGATGAGTTTATATACGAGAGTGAGGAGTGTGATGGGCCGATAATTACGAATATTGCATTTATCGCCCTTTAATATAGAGCAATACTAGTATACATTGCCCCACAAACTCTTTCATATGTCTGGTCACCCAAACAACCTGATAAAAGTCCACTAAGTCATGAGAGATGAAGTCCTAAAGATATTCTCAAAATTCCTTAGGCAGTTCATCAATGCTTGGGTTTTTTTCCTCCTCCATGAGCATTACGGCAGTCCATACTTCTTTTTTTGTTAGAGGCAACTCCAATTGATCTCTTTGGGAGACAGAGAGGGACTTTGACATAGGTTTCTGAAATTCATTTATCTCCATATTACGCTAGTTCAGGGGGATGTTACCGGTTTCTAATAAGAAGAGGTTCTTGAAGAAATCTCCGACAATTCTGGTACATTTAGCCGTAAAGGTGGTCGGCTCATCAATTTGATGTTGGGGATAAGCGAGAGCCTTAATGACTGTCCTCCCCACTCAGGCTCTGACCATGGCAAAGAATCTCGCATTCATTCCCCCCTCGGTGACAAACTTTCGAAGTTTGCCTCTAATCCGGACGCCATTCCAACGATATTCCAATTGTGAGAGTAATTAGTTTTCTAGTTCTTGAATTTCTTGAGCTATCAGTTCATTGTTTTCCTCATTCTCATTGTCACTTTCCTGGGATTATAACTATTAAATGCGCAAATAAATCCTTGCTTCATTGGAATGACATTCGACTGCCAATAGTTTTGAATATTCATTGCATTTACGGTCTAGGAAAGCTAGACCGTTGTTGAACCACATAATATCATCTTGGATAATGGTTTTCTGTTGTCTCCAGAAAGACCAGAGATCCTTTTGGTAGACTCTAAATCTTTTCATTTTAAGGTGAGATGTGTTTAATTTGTAGTAGCCCTTACCGTGGCCTGTTTTTTTCTTGAAGGAGAGAATAACCACACACATATCGTGATCAAGTCCTAACAGGGGGTTTCTAGGAAATACTTCAGCAACTTGAAGAGAACATTCCAATTCGTCCGAGAGGAGGATTAGGTCAATGCGTGAATTAGTGACCATCCTATCCTGATTTTTTATGAAGCACAAGAAGATATGGTGGGTAGGGTTCAATCTTATGGATGAGTCAAATAGATGAAATGATTGAGTTAGTCTGATAATCGTTACTTCATCAACCTCCACATAGGTCGACCAGGGGGTAGGAATACACCAACGATCTAGGGATCGATATGGAGCAGCGTTAAAATCTCCTATTGTGATAACTGGGATGCCAACTGAAAGTTTGGGGATCAGAAATTCAAAGAACCACTTACGATTACCTACCTCGTGTGGCCCATAGACACATAAGATAATGACAATTTCTAGCTCCAGCATTGCCAGTATATATGCCCACCTTCCTTCTTCTTTGTCAACCTCCCAGTAAACCGATTCTACCTTGGAATTTGACAGAATCCAAATTGCAACACCGACGGTCCCAAGACGAGGTGCATGTGCTCTGAATGTTGTATAGGGTTATATATGTTTATGACAATGATTGTGGATGGCAGTATCCATGAGGTGCGTTTCTTGGATACAAATGACGTCAGACCATTTTTCCCCTCCTATTCCCCTAAGTTGGTCATAAATGGCTTGCTTCTTTTAAAACTTGGCAGAGGCAAGACCATTAACGTTTAGGGATCTCAAGTCTAAATCAGCTTGCCTCTTGAGGGATTTCCATGTTTTGTCCTTGTTGTATAGTGCGTCAATTTTCTGGAAATTCTCCAATAGAAGCAGGGCAGACACCACTGACCACTATTGGGGGAGTGATTTGAAGGTTGAACAGACTGGTTTAGAGGGTCTGCCACGGGCCTAAGTCTAACAAGCCCCGGACACTAGAATACGTTGTCCCAAAAGCTGAACAAGTAGCGTTCCTACATCAGTTTCTGACCAAAAGTTGTTTGCCTTAACTTTCATTAGTTGAAATTCCGTCAGGAGATCTTGGTTTAATCACTTGAGGTCAAGCTGCCTGCAAACTTCATATTTTAAGAAGACATCCCATTCAGCCAACTGTTGATCTCCTTCGGAGATTGTCAAAGTGGTAGTACAACCAGGCGGAAGTTTATATTTGATAAATCTTCCTACCTCATGTTTAATGAGTGACTCTCCTCCTAGCCTGCCAATCTTCGTGGAGAGAGAGAGAGAGGAAAAGTGAGGTAGTACCCAACACTATGACTTCCCCATACACCGCTCCCTGGGGAATGGACAGTCCTACTTCCCACGTACCATCCTTGAGTCTGACCGGTAAGAGAACAATACCCGTCTTAATTGGAGAAAGTATCCCCTGACCTTTTGCTAGTCGGTGTTTTAGCTATTGACACTTTGTTATAAGCTCGGGGTCTGTAGTGACAGTAAATGAGGAGAGTGGGGTTTGAGGAATTTGATAATTTTTTGTTTCTGCAGTTTTTGCAGATTCTGGAGGTTCTTTTTTCTTTCCACTTGGGTCGCGATTTGGTAGGTCTTCAGTGAGATCCACTACCTGCACCGTCTGTTGTATTAACTCTTTCTCCTTGGATGCAGGGCCTAAGACAACCAGCGCTTGATTCAAGTGAGGTAAGTCAACTTCATCCCCCACTTTCTCCCTTATGTGACTTGCCCCGGACGGGGAGTATGTGGGGTCTGTTGTCTTCTTCAACGCCCTGTCACTGATATTGTTTTTGGCACAATCACTGTTATGCTGCTACGAGGGAAAGTGTGCATTGACTGTCACATAATGTGAAAGGAAATACTTTCCCGAGTGCATTGATCCACTATTGTTTTTATCTTCATCCCCTTCTGCAATATATTTGCTGACATATTTTGACAGTTAATTTTTGTGTAAATAATGAAAAACCTGTCAAATCATAGTGTTGTGGCAGAACCTTGAGTATAGTAGAGCCCAACACAGTGGGGGACAGAGAAAGTTGTCTATCACTCCCGTGTAAGTTTTGTGTGACATGCACCATCTCGTTTCCATGTGGTCTTCGCTGTGTTTGCGAGTTGTACGAACCTGGGTCTCAGTCCATCAGGCCCTGACTGTGTTTGCCAGTGACCGCAGGGCGTAGGTTGTTGGGAATTTGCAAAAAATTCCTTTCCTCAGTAAGTTCAGAAATGACCTCCTTGAAAGCCTGATTGAGAGGGCCAGACTCCTCTCCTTGGGCTTCTGGTTCAGCCAATTGAGGATCCATTGGACTGGTTGGGGCGTTGGACTGGGCGTCTAATAAATTGATTCCTGTATTAGCAGGTGACACCTGATTAGGGAAATTAGTATCAGAAGTTGAAAGTTTCCGGGGCTCATTGATCTGATCGTTTTCCTCAGCCTCCTCCTGATGCAACTGTGCCTGCGCATTTCGTGAATTCTGAGGAGGTTCCTCCAACGGGCCACTAACCTTCCCCCTACATGGTTGAGTCCCTTCCTCTGGGATATTCACAGTCGGGGAGGTCCCATTGCCTGACTGTTCTGAGGTTTCTGAAATTTCTGCTTCGTTTCCTGGCAGGGCCAGTGGCTGAAAACGGTTGTAAAGGACAGGCAGGCGGGGGATTTCTCCCTGGGTCGAATGGTTGAACCTAGAGGAAACGATCGAGAGGAGTTTGGCATTGATGTCAGTCCATGTCACACCCAGCGGGGGGCCTTGTAGTAAGAAGGTACCAAGGCTTTTACTATTCTATAACAACAACATCAATTCCTTGAGGATTTGGGGCCAAGAATCATTGGGTAAGCTTGGGTGCTGGACTTTTAGATTACACAATAACCAATCAGCTACCCCCTCCTGAGCTTTTCTACTGATCAATGAGATGAGGTATTTAGAGCCTTCCTTCTTTCTTCCTTCACTAATACCCTGCTTTCACTGCACGATACTCTTTTCTTTTTCTTTTTCTTTTTTTTTGGTTGGAATTTTCAATATATTCAGTCATACTGGTAGAGAAGGGGGATGTCTCGGGAGCCCCAGAGCGTACCAGTAACAACAAATATTAGGTGAAAATTTGAAAAAACAACATCAGGATCACAACTTGGACAACTAACGTCAAATTGCAACAACAAAAGAAGAAAGTAGAAGTACCAAACATAGCTATAAGTCTAAGGCATCTCATCGATGTTTCCTTCCAAAACAAACAAAAAAACCAATGCGACCCGAGAGGGGTCTAGGGGGATGTTTACAGGTACAGGGCGGATAGCGGGGCACAATACGCTTGATTCAGAACCTCTAGGTCGCAACCATAACAAGCAGCGGCACATATAACGATCTAAATGGCAACTTGGGCCGTGGTTATGTCTGACTGACCCCCCCTTCACGCATTCTGCTGCTTGTGGGTGGGACCCGCGTTGTTCCGTCTATTGACTCAGAGTCTATTTTGAATCTTTGATGTTGTGACTCTTCAGGTTGATCATACGCTCCATGGTCTTTTTTTTTCCGCCCTGTGAAAGTATATGATATCACGTTCCTTCCTTCCTTCCTGATGAACTCTTCCCCTCTCCTTGTGATGGGGAGTTGGGGGGGAGTACTGAGTCCTCGGCATGGTACATGCTTCCTTTCTTTAAATGGAAGTCGATTTGAAAATGCCTTGAAGAAGAACTGTGGCAGCATTGTCTTTCATTCAGTCGACTTGTGCTTCGTCTACCTTGGGGGACCATCATTATCACCAACTTTTCCCTCAGTTATGAGCTTGGGCAATTTTCCACATGTCTGGGATCACCATTCTGTCAAATTGAAAGCGTTTTTCGCACAATTTCCTTACGTCCTCTACCTTTCACCCCGCCTTTTCCATTCCTTCTTCCATATTTACTGCGCAATTGTTGTTACTACCGTTTTTCATCAGGCTCACCGTTTCCTCTTCATCATCAGAATCCTCCACCGCTGGTCACCAATTGACTTTAAAAAATGGTATTGGAATTTCTCATTACCTTCTTGACCTCTTGTTTCCCCTCCCCGACCTCCACTGGCCTTTCCACTTCCTCCTCCGAACCTGTGTAGCATTGTGTTCCCGTTTGGTGACCGAACCCGAACGCTCGCGGCCGAATGTGAACGAGCGCCAAAACCCTTCGAACGTGAACATATAAGCTACTGCCGTAGAGGGCTGGGAAAAGCACTCCCGACCAATCCCATCCCCGACTGGAGCCAACAAATGAATCAAAGGTTACTCAAACCCTAACTGCTACTAACCAGCCATTGAAAAGCAAGTTAGAGAAAATTTGAATCTGGAGCTACTCAACTCAGTAAACAAGAGGCTCCCTACTACCCACCAACTAACCAATATCGTCACCAAATTGCAGATTACTATGCCCCAGTACTCTAATAATCTAATTAGTATCCCGTAATCACTCCAAAACCCTAATATCCTAGTTAAGAAGTGAATGCAGTTACGATTCCCCTACAAAAATACTCTCTCTATTTTCGTTTTTCCTTCCACCCTGTCAGATTACTATTCCCTAGTGTTCTAATTAGTATCTCTTAATTACTCCACAACCGCCGCCAGTTCCGTAGATTATAAGGTTCTAATTCGTCAATTGAGAACCGAATGTAATCCAGCATACAAAAATTCACCCAGTCATATTACGAAATACATAACAAAAATGACAACAACACCGTGTGAAGCTGACCGTTGCAATCCAGGTCCTTCCCGCCGATGAACGGAACGACGGCGAGATGACCAAATCAGGGTCACCAACCTGTGAGCTCATGTGCAATTCCACTCAACTCAAAATCGCGGGCCAAAACATCTCATCTAGCAGCACCAACGGACCAATAGCAAGGGAGGTCCTGGAGCGTAATCAGTTGATCCGTCATCTCAAACACAGACACAGCGCCCCAAATGTCTATGTTAAATGCCCCAACCTTCCATTCCGCTGTCAATCAAGCAAACGCCGGGCACTTCAATCAGCATCACCAAGCAAGGTCGAAATCATCTTCCAACATTTGGGTTCCATATCTGAAACCAAGGGACAAAGCAACTGATTGGTTCATAATTCGGGTACAACAGTGACGTCCAGATCCCGCCCGCTGACTGTCCCCACGTCACTCTCCTATCCTTTCACAGTCAACCAGGATTGCTGACCCCTGTTAGTCGGGACTGGCCCATGGCAGAGGAATGGCAGTGCCCCTCTGCACGTGTCCCCCGCAGTGCCTTCGCGCATTCCACCCCCACGCGCTGCCACCTCACCAACAAGTTATGGCACAGCGCCGCCTTCATCTGGCGACACCAACGCGATCCCTCATTGCCCAGACGCTGCCCCCCCCTGGCGGCACTTGTACTGTGTTATCGCTAACACAGTGCCATCCATACAAACAACGTTTTTTTTTTTTCCATTCAATCATCGTTCAGGGCCAGGTCTTCTACCCCTTGGGTGGTAAGAGCCCCAGAGGGTAGAAGCCGGCGAGGTTCCAATGGCTCCTTTCTATTGGTGGGGAGCTGCACCTATCGGAAAACGGGTCCAGTGTCCTTTCCAATGGATAAATCTTGAGGTAACTCAAAGTTCAGAGACTTTCTGGGCGAATAACAAAGATGGGACCTCTTCACCCTAAAGCGCCTGAGATGAGCTAGCAACTAATCCCACTACCCACTGTACCCAAACTTGTAACAAGTTCATAACCAATTCTGAGGATCAATAAATTCTGCAATTAGCTGCAATATGCTCAGCAACTTAAGACTAACCACTAGATAATGAACAACCTGACCTGATCAAGCCTATTCTTTTGGCAATTGCCTTTGATTCTATCAAGATACTCAGTAACTGAAGACTAGCCACTGCAGACCATCCCTTTCACTCCATTCTATTCGTGGGGAGCTACACCTGCTGGAAACTGGGTCTTGCGTCCCTTACACCAAAGGATATACAGAGCAAAAGCCTTAGTTTTTTTTTTGATTCTATCAATAACCCTTTCATGGAGGTATGCGACCCCTCAACCAAGGTTCAATGATCTCTCTGTCCAATGATGTTTAATGATTCAATGATGATTCAGTGATCTCTCTCTCTCTCTCTCTCTC
>BFEA01000111.1:2909248-2919412 GCA_003427395.1 Chara braunii | reverse complement strand
GTGTGTTTGTGTGTGTGTATGTCTGTCTGTCTATGTGTCTGTGTATGTGTGTGTGTGCCCCCGTGTTTGTGTGCGTGTCACGTGTTTGTGTTTGTGTTTGCAACAAAATTAAAAAGAGTCCGCAACGAAAAAAAAACAAAAACAAACAAACACGAAAGCGGGAAATAACGAAAACAAAAGAAAAAAAAAGGTCGCGGCAGTGGGAAACGACAAACTTCGAGGCGCACACGAGGGCAGTCGGGCAGGGTCGCACGCTGTCTACCCGTGCGTTGTTTCTCGGAATGCAACACATTTTCAGTTTTTTCCACTCTTTCGGTTCTCCACACTATACTATCGGCAGCCCTGATGAAACCGTGCCACCGTTCCCCCAAATTTCTTGACGTCGGAGGGAGTTGTGGTTTAAAAGAATGACCCTTAAAAAAAAAAAAAAAAAAAAATCATTATTGACCCGCCTACCACACTGTGCGACGTTAGACGACCAGTCCCCCTGGCGTAAAAGACCTCGGGGGTACCGGTAGCGGCGTTTCACAACGGGTACCGGTAGTACAGAACGGAAAACCGGACGGGCCTTGAAAATTGAATTTGTGAAAAAAAAATGAATCGGTGCGGCGCTTATTTCACGATCAAAATGATTTTTTTATTTTTTCTGATATTTTTCCTTGAAAGATCACGACTGAATCTAGGGATCCACAAAGTTTCAGGCGATTTGATGCATTCTTTTGAGCTATAAAAATCGCCAAAGTTACCGCTTGCAAATGGCGGGATTCGACCGGGCGGGCCACGAAAATTGATTTCGCGAAAAAAAACGAATCGGCGCGGCGCTTATTTCACGGTACAAATGATTGTTTTTATTTTTTATGATATTTTTCCTTGAAATATCACGACCTAATCTACGGACCCTCAAATTTTCAGACGATTTGATAAAATCTTCTGAGCTACAAAAATCGTCAAAGTTACCGCTTGCAAATGGTGGGATTGGACCCGCCGGTGACGAACGGTCGCCGCCCCTCCGTAGAACCCGACCCTAACTCAAAGGGACTGGGGGTTTTCGGCAGCTCGGGGAGTGGTGGTCTTAGCTTTCGACACACAGACACATCTTGACGTGCTAGCAGCCTGATGCGGATACAGTTCAAAACAAAGCAGTCCCCTAAAACATACAGGGACCCAGTCCGCCTCAATGGTTATCTCAATGAGCAATTCAGTGTTTCAAAACGGGCGAGCGTGGGCGGGTGTGTGGGTGCGGGCGGGCGGGCGGGCGGGGGTGGGTAGGTGCGGGCGAGCGGGGGTGGGGTGGAGGCTGTCTTTTCTTTTTCGTTCCCGCAGCGCAAAGAAGACAAAAAGAAATGAAAAAAGGAAAAGAAAACGACGCGGAAAAGCGAGCAAAAAAGAATACAAAACAAAACAAAAAGAAATGAAAAAAGAAAAAGAAAAGCAAGCAGGAAGGAAAAGAAAACGACGCAAGGAAAAGAAAACGACGCCGCGAGCGACCGAAAAACAAAAGAGAAAAGGAGAAAACGACGCGGCGAGCGACCGAAAAACAAAAGAGAAAAAAAAAAAAAAGAGAAACGACGCGCAAGCAAAAGCGAGCGAAACAAAAAGAAAAAAAGAAAACAAAAGCAAGCGAAACAAAAAGAAAAGAAAAGCAGCTGAAAAACAAAAGGAAAAAAGAAAACTATATCCGACGGCGGATGCTCCGAGATATTCCCTCCTATCGACGCCAGCCGCCGCGCGGCCCTGTGGGCGCGCTCTTTCGATCTCTAGCGCGCTGTGAACAATTCGGTACGCGCACCGCTCTGCACACCGCCGCGCCCTCGATCGCCCTTATCCACGGGGCCGAATCAAAAGTTCGGCCCAATTCCGGCACGCAGAGGAACACGACCTGTCCCCGCGGGCCCACCGCGCTTAAGAGGTAGGATAAATTATTTAAAGGAAAACCCTTCCTGTTGTGTGCATCCGGCTTCGAGTTCAGCCCGATTCCGGCGCGCAGTGGAACACCCTCCTCCCCCCGCAAGGAAAAGGAAAAAAAAAAGAAAAAAAGAAAAAAAGAAAAACAAGGAAAAGAATAAGACTACTGTTTCAGAATATTTCTAAGACTATATAGAGGCTGTCTCTTATACACATCTAGATGTGTATAAGAGACAGCTGTCCCCGCGGGCCCACCGCGCTTAAGAGGTAGGATAAATTATTTAAAGGAAAACCCTTCCTGTTGTGTGCATCCGGCTTCGAGTTCAGCCCGATTCCGGCGCGCAGTGGAACACGACCTGTCCCCGCGGGCCTACCGCACTTAAGGGGTAGGATAAATTATTTAAAGGAAAACCCTTCCTGTTGTGTGCGTCCCACTTCGAGCTAGACCCTTCAATTACGGTCTTCGTCGGTCCCCGGTCTTAGAATTTTTTTTATTTTGATTCGGAACAGCAAAGAATTATGCAAATAATAATCACAAAATTTGATATGTCATGCATGCATCAATTTTGTTTATTTACTAATTTTGAGAACTGCGACAGGATCGTCAGAGAACATGATCATCGAGCAAACAATGTAAAGGATGCAGGACTGACCGACTCAACAATGACAAGGATAAATGAGGGAAAAATGAGAACTCGTAATAATCTGAGAGAGTACACATGAAGAGAGCATGGCCAGCACTAGTCAGGAGTCCTCACTCATCCCTCCGGATCATACACTCAGTCTCTCATTTTGCCCATATGTTTTTTGTGTCTTGAGTCGTGTCCCTGTACTCTCTGAGGTTGTGGCCTCTGGATATAGAGCCACCTAAAACCTGTGAGCTCCGAGCACTTTCGACCAAGTCTCATGATACAAAAGTCAACCATAAACAACCATTTCGTCAAAACGGACATATTATATTTTTTGAACGAAATCAAAACTGACTTTTTTTGCCAAAATCCGGTCGGAATTTTTTAATCCTGGGGTTCCGGCGTTCCCAAAACGCCGGAAAAAAAAAATTGTATCTGGTCTCAACCATAGACCAGGGGGGTCCGGCGTTTTGGGAACGCCGGACCCCCAAGAGCAAAAAATTTCGACCGGATTTTGGCAAAAAAAATCAGTTCTGATTTCGTTCAAAAAATATAATATGTCCGTTTTGACGAAATGGCTGTTCATAGCACAAAACTCCTCCCATAATGTAGGAAGATAAAACTGAGAGAAAATCCCTTGTCTTAGATCCCTTGTCTCAGATGCCGAAACTCTGAGGGTTCTGTCAATGCCTCATAATCGATCACCGCAGGAGAGATATACCTCTTGGCTAGTTCTACCCAGTCTCCCCAACAAGAACTGTCTGTAAGAGTGAAAGGTACTGGAGCCTTGGGATAGTCAAAGTAGAGTTTGGGCCCGAAACTGCGGATCAGCTTTGCCCCATTCTCGTCAAGCTCTCTTTCTCTCTCCTCAAGGTACCTGGTTGCTGA
The DNA here is from genome assembly GCA_003427395.1 of Chara braunii. Lineage (NCBI taxonomy): Eukaryota > Viridiplantae > Streptophyta > Charophyceae > Charales > Characeae > Chara > Chara braunii. The sequence continues at coordinate 2,915,990 of BFEA01000111.1, read as the reverse complement.
AACCCAGACTGAGTCAAAGTGTTCATGACTCTCCTTGCCTTTTTTCACGTAGGGTCTCAAGTCATGGGTAGTGCCGTCTGCGAAACTGGTGAGGACGACAAAAATGGATAGGTCTCTCTGTCTGAAACCAGTTGCACTGAATCCAATGATGTACCGATACTCAAAGACATCTTTAAGAGCTATCTGGTTGAGGTTGGCCAAGACCGACACACTGACAGGGAATGACTAAACCGTACTCATGTGAGTAATGTGAATGTTGAAAACAACCCCGGTGTCCTCTGTTAAAAGTACTGCCTGACTGATACTGACCTCAGAGGCAGTTGGCAAAGACTGTACGCACGTTGGACTTTGATTAGAAGTCTCGAGTGTCTCGGATAGTTAAATAATGGTTGAATGCTGAATTGGATGCTGATTGTTGATTGCTTTCTGATTGATTGTTGATTGAATGTTAGTTTATCGGGTCACCAAATATGGATCACTCGGTGTCAGATTGTTGAGAAAACTGTAGATTACTGAGCGGCGCTTGCTGTTTGTGAAGCTAGTGGAGTTTGAGAAGAGAATTCGTGTACCACTGAGCTCATCTGAGCGTCGCCATGGGCTGTCTAGCAGTCTCTAGTAATGAACCAGTTTGTGCAACTTGCCATTTCGATCACGAAAGTAGACCACGTACTCAACGTATCTTCTCCAATCCTCTAGATTACACTTTCTCTTAGGACCAGTTTTTGAAGTTCCATACACTTAATAGCCTCGATTTCCTAGTTCTCATGCGTATCCTTAATAACCTCGTACTTAATCACTAAAATCTCCTCCTCTTTCATGATCTTCCCTCGTTTTCGTGACTCAGGATCTTACAAGGTGCTAAGGTTCTTACCTGACTGCCTATATTGACCAACGAGGACCTCTCTCTACAGTTGGAGTTTGTCGAGGGTTACTCCAGCCAACAACTTGTAGGGACTGACTTGGAGTGTCACAACATACTGGTGGCTACTGGTTACCGACACCGTCCGACTCTGATGCGAACTAGATGTTTGGTAGGATATGATCCCCTCTTCTTGGATGTTACCCAAACTAATGGCAAAAGTCTATCATATCATACTACCAAATTGTCCAGCCAACCCAGGGTCACACGCTAACTGCTATTTGTAGTTACCAACACTTGAACACCCAGCGAGATTTAACTGTACATTGATGCAAGAGTTCAAAAGTTTGCTCCGTCCACAAACCCTTGTTTTCTCACAATAATTAGTCACGTGAGCGCTTTGGGAATCACCTGTCCATTCATAATGAGGGATTTCTTACTCAGCACTGAGTCCCTGGTGCAAAATCGGCTTATATATATATAACACGAGCTCCCGAACATGAGATTCGACCTCACTTCGCACAGCGTTTTCTGAGTATTGTTCTTCCCTCTCATAGTGCGAGGTATGCAGTGAAGTAGAACAAGCTTGACTGACTCATTACCACAGTTTGTCCTAGTGGTGCCCACTATGCTGTAGATGAGATCTCTCGTTTAAAAGTTAGTCTGAGCACTACAACTGAGGGGACCGCAGGTGTCGGGTGACACGAAAGATCCTCAAGTTTACGTTTGTGGGCCCCTGCGCTTGTCCCCTTTTTTTATTATTATTAGACTAGGAGGCTTTCAACTCATATAACTATGCTGATTAGGTAGCGTGAGGAGTCCATTTTGACCCTCCGTCGCACATTCAATCTCTTTCCATGTCCATTCTCCTTTAGCTTCGCTCGTAAATAGTACCTCATACTTCAATCACCATCCAGAAGGTATTTGACCAGAAGATAAGTGATCCTTCTGAGAACGGACTTCCTCTTGCTCATTACACGTCCCAGAGAAAACCAACACAATCATAGTCAGATCATGCTCGATTACCATTCCGGTAAGAACAACACAGTAAAGATTAGGGTCATGCTCAGTGGATAATTTCAAGGATCGATGCAGCAATGAACGACTTTGACTTCGAGAGTGAGTACAGTAACAACTTGTTCTTGATTAGCTCTGGCGAACACCCATCGGACAGTGATACACACAGCTCAAGGTGGACGCTCATGTGTTACGACCTCAATAGCCCGGTGACTTCACGACAAGCAGTGGGGGTTAATCAGATCTCAACAGAAAGTCTTGTCATGAAAGATGAGAGAAGTACCAAGATCACTCAGCTGAATACTAGAAACCCTAGAAGCCGAAGTTCTCGTTTGTGATAGCCAATTGAGAACCAAAGCTAGCAACAGTGAGACCAGAGATCGTGTCACTGGACTCCTATTTTCCCGTCAACTTGACCACTCTTCCTACATGCTTGTGTTCACGTGCCCTCTGCGTGATCGTTGTGCTACCTTTCAACACCGCCTTCTCCTCTATCGGTGTCACTTTCACCCATGCTCTCCTCCTCACCCTTCCATACGCACCACTCGCTCACACATGCATACACCTATCCACCGCTTCACGTCTACATTCCACACAGGCGGATAGTCAATACGGTGTCCTACTAGTCATACATCAACAACTTCGAAAATAACCATGGCGACCACAACGAGCTCATGCACGAATGCATATAAGCTAATTATGATGAGGACAAGACGTGGAGTGACTGCCAGCACGTGGAGCATTGTCTCGCGATGCCAACAAGAGTGAACAAGATGATAACGACCAGGGGGAATACCCATCTTTCTCAGACCACGAACCAATTAGTACAACGACATGCTCCTCACATACAGGCTATTTAGAGTGCGCCCACTTCTCTCTTTACTCTTCTCCTCGGCACAAGATGTTTCCTCGCTCACATAGAGTCTAGCACAACGCCACATTAACTGCCCGGTCACAGCACACGCGTAGACTCTCTCTCTCTTTTTTGCCCGATCGAAAATGACAGTTGCAGTGACCACTTCTCACTGATCTGCCCTTGCACGCGGGGCAAAGTTGACGTCAACAAGCAGGTTTCCCTCTTTCTTGACCGTGACGGTTCAGCGCCTCTGATCACATTTTCCGTGAACCCTTTTGCTTATTGCTGAAAACTGATGCAACGTCCCGCTGGTTGTGTACTAATTAGCCTTAGCACTGCGCACGCAGAGCCTCCCGCTCAGAGAAGAGAACATCGTGTCAGCTGGTAATGCCGCTAGAAGACCCCTCGACGCGCTTCATTTGTCAAGTAAGTGACATCAACGGAAAACAAATTTTGAAAACAGAACTCATTCCCTCCTCGTGTTTGACTTCTTCGCGCGTCTTCTCTCATCTTCCTTCTCGGTCGTGATCACCCGTGTCTCGCAGTCTAGCGGTTCTGAGACCTCTGTTGTCATGAGATGGGTTCGGGGCCGCCCTCAACAGACTCGGCTGGTGGGTGGTCCCGTCGCCACTGCTCCAATCCATGCTAGGACCGAGTGGCGTCTGCATCACTCATCTCAGATTCTTCCCTGGAGTCCCGATCGACACGCTGCACCTCCTTGGTCGTGGTCCCAGTCGACGAGTCATCCTCGTGGTAAGTGACCGTCACTCGCATACCTGCAGTTACCCCGTCACGCCCACATCTACGCTCAACTTTGTTGCGTGCCTCGGTAATCGTTGCCTGCAGTCCCTCGTCTCTCCTCATTTCCCGTTCTCTGTGACCACATGCATTAATCTTTAGCCTCACTTCCCCCGTAAGCTTCCCATAAGACGGTATAGTCTCCACTAAGGTACCCTTCTCATCCTCACGCTCCCACATCGAGGAATATCTCATGTACCTTGGCCTATAGCCACGTAGGCCATTTCGGTCTGCTATAGCCGCACCCAGAATAGACAGAGTCCCGTTTACTGGCACACATACTCAGATAGCTCACACTAGTCCTCACTACTCCACTTTCCGACCCCAAACTAGTGGCGCTAGTGCAACGAAATAGCTTGCGGGCACACACAGACTAGCTGTTAAAATAGTCTAGCCTTCCTCCCCTTTTGTAGGCTCTCACCATACCGCGACCCCCATGCTCTGAATGAAGGATTTAAAAGGTTAATAATTTAAGTCGGTCAATTAATTCTAAAAGAAATTGGAAGACTGAAGCTCAACGGTCAGATCACGGGCATGACATATTGCGTTGATGTCAATAACTAAGCCCAGTGATGTGATTGCAGGCCCAAAGCGATGGTCCCATAACGGAATACCGACCGAAGTTTCTCCGCCCTCAAAATCGATAGCTAGCCTTACCCTTGATGGGTACCTGCTTCCGATGGTAAGGAGGGGGTTTATGATCCTCCACAGGGGGTGATAAGCCTCCTACCAAAGCGGCCGCGGGTTGCCCACCTTTTGGGGTCCCACTGCGCGGCAGGTGAGAAGTGAAGAGTTGGGCCAGTCTAGGTCGCCAGACGACAGCCACAATTCAAATTTGAACCGTCTGGCCTCCGCAAAATGACAGGCCGAAAAGACCTGTAGGAAACTTAGCAATAATAATAATAATAATAATAATAACAATAATAATAATAATAATAATAATAATAATAATAATAATAATAATAATAATAATAATAATAGAAATAATAGTAGTAGTGACGAGTCTATAACGCCGCTGCATCTTAAGCCGCTAGTTTTCCCCAAACTAAAGCGGAGGTCCAAATCTGCGCGCGAACCTGGCGTATGACTTTCCTTCACTTTTTTTTTTTTTTCACCTCTTTCTTTCTTTATTTTTTTTCTGTTTGATAGTGACAGCTGCTCCGTGCATATGACCCACAATTCAACTAGAGACATTCGGCACGCGATTAAGGAAACTGAGTCGACTATGACTCTCTATGCACTGAGTTCATTTCATGGATGTCGGGATCCGCCTCGTGTCAGAGTAGACCGTGCTACCCCCTCTTCTATCGCACTGGGCAAACCCAATGGTCACTTCGGCTATAGGCCGGTCCACAAAAATGGTAAGCTTTCGAGACCATATGGTACCACTGGGAGCCCAGTAACGGCTTGTCAGTCCTGCATATCCCTGCGGGCAGATACCAGGTTTACAGCAAACGTATGCGTTTTGGCATCTCGTATGTGGAGGCGGATGACCGAGTGCCTGGTACACAGCGGAGGACCGGGACTCCGCGCACTCCGACATGATACCAGACCCCCGCCCAGCGTCCTCGTTGGACCAAAAAGACGTGGGCAGTTTAGTATAAAAGTGAGATTCGTTAGTGCACTCAATCACTTCCGTTGTAACTTTCGCTGCGAAACTCTTACTGTGGTTTTGCGCTAGTTAGCTTCCCGCACACCCAGAGCACACACGTTCTCTTTCTTTCTTCTCTCACAACGCGCAATATTTTCGCATAACCAGTGTATTCATTCCTTCTTTTCTCTAGTGGTGCAATCCCCTTGTTCTCAACCCTCTCCTAAGCTCTACTCCTATGTGGTACTTTTCACCTTCTTCTTGCACCATGCCTGAAGCATGTAGAGGACAGGGAAGGGGGAAAGGTGGTAGAGGAGGAAAGGTGCGCGAAGAGTCACCAACTCGCGCACGATGTGAGTTCGGTTTAGAGGAGGAGGAGGAGGAAGTGCAGGGATTTGGCTCTCATGTGACGCCATATCAGCGCCAACCCTTTGTAGGGTGGTCGGAGAGAACTCCATCTCCTACGAGGATGGAGTTTTTCAGAAGAAATTTGAGGCGCGCTATGGCGCACCCAGTACCTCTTCTCCCCCTTACTGCCCCAGAACCCCCACTACTCTCGTGGCAAGCAGAGCCTTGGTGCCCGCAGCGCCTCCACCTGCACCATGCATGGCTCCCTCTCTTTCCCAGTTCAATAGCTGCACCCTCTGCTGCATTTTTTTTCTCCTCTCTCTGCTCCAAATAGAATTCATGGTCATTTTTTTATCTCTTGCATAAGCATGATATCCTTCCCTTGAACTTCTGAGTCTTTTGTCTCCTTGACTTTTCAGTCCATTCCATAGCGTCCCTGGCTTAAGAGTTTGAATACCTTAAGCCGGGAATGCAGGTTCCTTGTGAAACAGGCTGGCAGACCGTTTTGTCGGCCACCAAATTAATCTAAGAAGGATTTCTCATCCGTTACTAATTTGACTTGCTGCTGACCCTTTTCAAAAGAGAAGTTACCTTGTTTCTTGTCTTGGCAGCGATGCCAGAATATTTGTCCAAATAATATTGACACTTGAGGACACTCATTTTATCTGCCATGCTGGGGATAGGGTATACCAAACCCTTTTTCCTGTTTTCTGGTCTGAGTGAGACGTCTTCTCAACTTCTCAAGCAACTCAGGGGATACCAAACCCCGTTTTTTTCCTCTGGTATGAACGAAGCATATCCTCACCTATTAGACAAATAAAGGAGGATACCAAGCCCATTTACTTTTCTCTGGCCTTGGAGCTCTTGGAGTGTCGGCATGATCCTGCAAAACGGCCTTGAGATATCATCATTCAGCTGACCGGCCCCAGGCAATTCAAAATATTTGGTTTTACTCATCAAGTTCCATCATCTGGGTTCGAACACAGGTCTGCATTTCAACAGTTCAATGCTGTACCCACTGAGGTAGGCTCTTGGGTATACAAACGATTTTTGGCTGAGGGTCACATTAGAATTCCTTCACGGAATCGGAGATAAAAATGAAAATAACAGAATCACAAAAGGCACCCCTCGTTTAACGGTTACCCCTTTAATCCCTTCAAAACCAATTTATACCCCCCTCCCCTCCCTTGAAAGCCAGCTTGCAAAAAAACAAATGAGCCCGGATTCGGGGTCCTTTGAGAAAGCTCAAAAAACCAAAAAAAAAAAAAAAAAA